>PVIH01007211.1:54467-86967 GCA_004025045.1 Sigmodon hispidus | reverse complement strand
TGAATATATGACTTCCTACTTGGATAACATATGCTATCAAAGTGTTCTAAAATTCTTGAAACAGTTGCATCCTTAATTTCAAAGAGCTATATAAAATAAATTATCAGTCAAGGTTTTCATTTTATAGCTTTATATTTTGTAAATAAAGGCAAATTAGAGAGAGAGTCTTCATTGTTTTTGTTCTTACATGTCTGTTTATACAAAGTTGTTGATATATTTTCAAATGATGTGTAGCTTCATCCACATTATATCAATTACTCTTAGAGGCTCTTAATCTTTTACGTAAAAGGATTGAGAAACCTGACAGAAAGGATCAATTGAGTTAGTAGTCATAATTCAGTAAAGTTAACCTCATTCATGTTTCCTTGAACATTATTAGCCAATAAAAGCACTTTCTCCAAAGAGTTGGTATTATATTTAATAGAGACTCAAAAAGGCCCAGGTGTCATATTCTCTGATGACAATAGATGTCTTGAAGAGATCAAGAACCATATCTGCTGTGAATTTGCACTTTTCTCACTAATGAGATAGGTCTGTGTGTGATAAAATAGGCAGATTTTATGACTTTTATTAATAGACCTCTGTGACTTAAGAATAATCAGTAGATGTGAAGAATGAAAATCACTTAAAAAGCCACAGACATTTTTATTTATTTTAACTCAATTATATTCAGCTATAAACGTTATAACCGAGGATATTAGTTAAGTCCACTGGCCCCAAAAGAAGGAACACACAACAAAAACATGTTTCCTTCTGTATTATGTATTTTGTTACCAAAAGTAAGTAAAGGAACATGTATGGACCTAGTCTTTCCAAGCTTATTTAAGATCAAATCATGGATTCACTCTAAAAACTAATCTCATCCTAATCAACTCCAAAGAGTGCAAAGTCTAAAGGACTCAATCAAAATATATTTTTATCTCTTGATGATATTAATGTAGAATTTGAGATATTGGATTTTACATGAATTTGAATGACCAACTTTTATTAATCACAAAATTTATGAAAGCTTTTAAGAAACCCTAACCCTAACCCTAAGAAACATGACATATATCTATATATGTGTATGTATTAGTAATCTACATGTTAGTTAAATGTCCATATTGAACTAAAAACTGCTATTTATATGATTTGATAACTCTCATTCTAATTTTTTCTAGTCATGTTCTTTCATATAGCCCATTAGAAGAACTATAATGAGCTAAAATGACTTCATAAAAATACTGCAGTACAATATACCAGAAAATAAATTATTTCTCATTTGAATGATTTCCTTTCAATGATTAAATTCTCTCAAAAATGAAATTGAGCTCAAAGTCAATTTTTTCTATGTTAGTTTGAAGTTCAAAATGAGAATTAAGAAGGTGGCCTTTTAATTTATTACCATTTTGTTTATGTACAGCTTTTAAAATTTTTCAAGGTTTGAGTGTATTTTTTATTCTCTGTGTATAGTTTTAGCCAAAAGTCTCTGACACATTTTCATTGAGATGTGTCACCAGTAGCGTGATGCTTCCTGGTCATAGCAGAAACTAAATGCTGATCCAATTAAGAAAGACAGACACAGAAAGCCTAGATGTGCACATTGTTTGTATGCTGTCAGCTCATGTTTCTTTGGAATATATTCTTATAGTATTGGATTGTGTGTAGCAGGGAATAGGAGGCCATCACATTGAGTGCAAATGAGCCATTTCCACTTTCTTTAAATTTTAGGAAATTAACAGGAAGGCATTTTCAAGTCCTTGGGCCATAATGGAGATACATTTTACTTTCCTTTGTGGATATTAAATGTTTTGGGCCTATATTTATTTGAAGCCTCTGTTCCTGACACTACAGTGTCATGTAATCCAAAGATTTGTTTTAATTTAAGAATTATTCTCAGAGGTCTTCTCAGTTCAATTTTCTGTTTTGATGTGTCACATACTTATGCCTTAGAGTGTTAAAGAGGATCAACATTCCTGCCACATGCTCCTTCAAGCAATATTTAATTTGGGACTTGAAAATCCAATGCCATAGTGATAGATTATATAATTAATCAATGCAAAATCCAATTAATGACAGGCCATGCTATAAGGGGAGAATTTTGAGTATATGTACAAGTCATAGAATTCCAAAGCATCTGCCACAGTATTTGACATTCTTTGAATGTAAGTCACAGAATACTCTCCCCATGTTACACTCCCTAGATAGACATGGAATTTGTCCATTGAATATACAAGCTGACCAGCACACTGCTGGTCAGATAGAAGAAATGAATCCTTCAGATTTGCACCCATTCTTGTAGACATGCTTAGTGATTAAAAAAAGAAAAGCATTCTAATTTTGTCCTTATTGACTTCTTTTACCAATGTAAGTGAAAAAGTCATACTACAAAACTAATCCTCATCTACAAGATATTCCAGATTCTACTTTCTCAACTCATGATCAACCTATAGCAACTTCTACCCAAAACCAGTGGCTTCAACTCGTATCTTCTAACTGCACAGTCCATCCTTTCCCCTGAAGCCCCTTTATATAAATTGTAAATCATATACAATAAAAACAATATCAAAATAATGCATTAGTTTTGGCTGGGTTTCATTCAATTATGAACTTCTGATAAATAACTGAAGAATTAGACAAGCATCCTACCTGGACATTATCCTTCTAAAGACCTCAGACATCTGCTTATTAGAAAGGGTCCTGAGTTCTAAGCTTCTTTTGTTTGGAAGAAAATCATAAGATCTGATCTCTGCAGGCAAGAAGCTTCACCTTGACCAGCATAGCAATCACATGTGTTTTGAGAGGGACTTTGAGTAGAGAGCAAATGGGTACAGAGAGCAGAAGCCCTGTCCTAGGAAGAAAGTATAAGGTTTTGGGATAAGTGTTCCCCTTATAGAATGAGTTAAAATGTCACAGATAAGATGTCTTTACAAAATAGAAGATCTCCTTTGACATGCAACATTTTGCCAAAGTACCATCCATCACTCATACAAGGAGAAAATTGATTAAACCATAGGCAAACTCACTTTCATATGCTTATACCTACAATATTGTCTTGTTGGAAGTTGGAGTTCCAGATGAATAAGAAGCAGGATGTTATTTTTAGTAGTAAACAATAAAAACTATTTTTATGGTAAACCCACTTTTCCATCATTTTTCTTTAGCATTGTGATGTTTTAAAGCACTCAAGAGAAGTATGAGGTGAACACACAATGGATATTGACTTATGAGAATTCTGAAGTGAAGATCTAAGGAAGCATTACAGACACATAATTGCAATAAGCATTTACAGTGGGTCCAGTAAGATGGCTTAGACAGGAAAGGTGCTCCTTAACAAGCCTGAAGACCAGGTTTTAATCTTACTGCTTTGGGTCACCATAGAGTGAGTAGAGAGAACAGACACCTACAAGTTGTCTTCTGGTCTACACCAAAACACTATGACAGTTACATGCACATTCACAAACACACACTCAGGCAGACTAAATAAATGGGTACACTATTTTCAAAACTTTAAAATATGCAAAAACATGTAACAAGAATGCACAGAGGCCAATAGAATTGCCAAATAAAATTCAAGCACAAGGGTGGTAGGTTAGTCTTTTTTTATAATAGTAAGCTCCATAATTATTCTTTAACATAATGTAATGATAAATGAATATTGAATCAGATCAAAGCAGGCCGGTAGGATATGCTGAAGAGGCAGAGACAGGTGGATCTGAGTTTTACACTAAATATCTTACTCATGACACATAGGTTAATTGATATTCAATACAAACACACTAAAGTCATTCTATTTCAGCTAAGTCTTTCACTGGCATTCTTTGAGACATGAAAATAACATTATTTTGCATTTCCCATGTAGTAGTTAAATAAATGAGGTTTCTGCCTCATCCTGTAGTTCAGGAATAAAGGCTAATGATAATTTTATATTTAAGCCATATATTTTGACCAATTAAATAATAAATCTACCGGAAGTAGATTAGGTTCCTATGTAAAAATAAGAAAACCATTTTGTACACTTGAATTATCATGACTAGAAAACATGATGATTTCATATTTTTGCTACTGCTACATATGTGTCCATTTAGAATAATTGCCAGCATTAAAGGCACATAGTACTTTATGCTGTTTACATATTTTATCAATGTATATATGCTCATGGTATTTTCTAATAAAAGTATGTATGCTGTGAGGTAAACTTTTGTAATTCCAAAAACATTTCAGTGACTTTATAATGCTAAGTAAAAATAACAGAGTAATCTTTTGACATGTCAAAGGTGATAAGCAAGTAGTCATTGTCTCCTGGAAAAGATTAGAAATCTGGCAGAGTTTTCTTATAACAGTGACATTTATAAACAGAATGAGATTTTTCAGTGTCCTGTAATACCAGAGTTATTTCAAGGAATCATACAAGAAAAAAATGCTCTGTGTGATTCTTCAACCTATCCCTGCAAGGAACTTGACAGTATCCTTTACTTTCACGTGCATTGATTTTCATGTTTATTTTCTGAATCCAGGCTATCTTAGAGACGTGGAAGAAATCAATATTGACATCGATCATTCAGCAAATGTTTACTGAAACATTAAAGCAACAAGAGAAAGGAAAACTACAAAGAAATTGGCACAAAACATAAAAGATAACCTTTGCTCCTGAGATGTTTTAACCACATAGGGAAATTTCCAGGTTGGTACGGAATTTGCAGATTAGGTAGTCTAAGTGTTTTGAAACCATATGATTCTAGGACTTAATTGGGTTACATTAGAAGTAGCTGAAGATTAGAAAACAATCTATCTTTTGACTATCCAAAAGTATTTGCATCTATGTCTTAATATTATTTTTTCTGGGCATGTGCACTTGGAGGCTTTACCAAGGTAAAATTTCCTTATAGATAAAGTGGTGATTGGTCATGATGAACTATAAGATTCTGTATTCTATTGAAGCATAAAAAGGATCTGCAAGATTTGCTTTGCATGGCACATAAGGAACCATCATCATTGAATCTATGTGTCCTAACAAATATATCCATGTAAACCTGCAAAGAAAAGCTAAAGAAATTTTGATATTGATATGTGTTACTTCATCTGTTCCTTCTTCAAGCTCACTGTTGCTAAAACATGACCACCTCATGTTTAAAGCAACTGCACAATGAATTTAATTTTCTCATCATTTGCCAAATTCCAGAAATTAAAACGTTTATTGATCATTTTAACTCACTGTAATTAGACTAAATGCTACTTCCTTAATCAAGTGAAAAATACTTTTATTAAGTTTTAGATATTATTATGAAACAGGAGGACTTAAAAAATAATAGTACTAATGATCTTATGAGTTAGATAATACCCTTATCACCTCCATTCCATCCAGAGTGGCATGCCTAAGTAACATACCCAATAGATATTTGTTGTATTTTATTAATGATAAAATGATCCATTTCATCATAAATGCTAAAGTGTTGCTAATGAAATAATATATGTAACAGGCTGCACCACATTGCTTAGGTGTGATTATAAATGTTATGTTTGTATGAGTTTATGTGTGTAGATGTATGCATGTATGTATGTATTCTTGTGTTTTTGAGTATGTATGTGTTTTGGGCATATATATGTATATGTGTTCAGGAATATACTTATCTGTGTGATATTTTAGTATATTTATGTACTGATGTGCATATATGTATATGCATTTATGTATAAATATGCATGTATTTACATATAGTTTCTTTAACACTCATATTTCTTTTGGGGTGGTCTCAAAATGCTAAAAAAATAAAATAATTGTATATGAAAAACTTAGTGGAAAGTTTATTTATTTATTATTAGAGCAGACACGATAACTGATAGAAACTTTCTTATTCTCTAAGAAATTAGTATTATTATAACCAATCCCTAAAATCTTGATGTCTCTAAATCTTCTCCATAGCTCTGAAGGTCAGAAATTCAGGAATCTGTATCAGGACAGCAGTGTTTCTACTGACAGTGAGAAAAAAGTTGATCCCTTGCACACTAAAACAACAAACTCATTTCTTTGTTCCTGGGCCCCTCTGTTAGCCTTGAGGGCCATGTCTCTGTTTTTTGAAGTATCTTAACAGTTTAGTTTCAGATTTGACCTCTTGATGGTCTGTAGAAAGACTTTTGGGTTGCACTGTGGCCATATCAGTAGTTTTGCATCACTGTGACAAAATGTCAACAAAAAGCAACCAAAGAAAGAACAGAATTACTACAGGTCACAGGTTGAGAAACGCATTCTCTAGAAAAAGATGTTTGAATAAATAAATAAAAATTTGTCTTGTTGCAGATTACAAAATCCTCCTGAAAATATACAAAGAGAAGAGTCTTTTAATTACTTAGACTATAAAATACATTTATAAAAATCCCTACAGCAAATGGTACAAAGAAAAGAGATCAATTATGGGCTCTTACTGGCTTTTAAACCTGGTTGGGTAATATTAGTTGGCTATGACCTACAATTGAATTAATAACATAGTAGTTAAGTTATTTATTTTAAACCTAACAGGGTTGCAAAGACTTAAGTAGCTCAAGAGAATTATCTCTGTATGGGAGAGGGATGGCAGCAGGAGCTGGAGGCAACTGGATAATGACATAGCCTGGGTTGTCAAGAGGCAGACAGGAGAGGACTAGATACCCACATCACCTGGGCAGTCAGGAAGCAGAGAGAAATGATGTAACTCAACTTACTTTCTCTTTTCTGTTAAGTCTATAAAACCAACTATGGCATGATATTGTAACATTTATACTATCTCCTTAGCCTCAACTAAAAGATTTCTTGGAAATGTGCCCTGAAGTGTATTTAGTAGCATTTTACATCCAATCTCATTGACAATCAAGAATAACCATCATGAGTGCTTTCCAGGCTATTTCTTCATTTTAAAAGTCTTAACTAAGTCATCATATTATCTTAGGTGACTTTACCAGTTCTGAAAAGAAAAGTATAGATATATAAGTCTATTACTCAGTATTCTGTACTAGTCATTCAAATTACTGCCTGTGTAACAGTAATTATAGCCCCTTCAAATTCAGAGAATCTTTCAATCACCTATGATGGGATTCAAGAGAGGAAGAAATCAGCTAAGAGACTTTTATTAAGGGAAACCCTGACATGAGGAGGAATTGGATAGAGCTCACAATACTCATCCTGACTAAGGTGCCCATTCATCCCAGTAGTGTGAATGCAGTATACAGTCTAGGCTTGCCATCACCCCAGGGCCATAACAAAATACATCAAAAGTAACAAAAGAGTATTGCCAAAGAAGGTAACAACCATCTGTCCAATCAAGTTTTATTCCCTTGGCTTAGTTTCTTTATTAAATCTAGATCCTTTTGATTACAACAGCTTGGCTATAGGATTATTAGACCACATGGCCCCTGCTAACATCCCCAAAAGCAAATCCTCCAAATTTTTTTTTAATTTCTCAAGGTAAATATAACTGACACTTATTTATGATGACAAAATAAAGAGTTCTATAAATAAATCCTATAAGATTCTATTATTTCCTTTTGGTTCTTTCTCCAGTATCTAGAGAAAATTTACAGTACATGACTACTGCACATAATTCTTTCTTTGTATACTATTTAGAGTTGTTTATGTTCTTTAAAAGATACATGGAATCTACTCCATTTGAAATCTTCTATTTGGTAGTACTGACTTGAACCTGAAAATATTTATTTGAGACATATTCTGTCTAGCAAACTTTTAAAACTGTATTGTATGAGTAAGAAAATTAACTTTATATTATTTTGTCAACCTACATCATATCTTTATATCATTATATGTAATTTGTACTAGGTTATAAAATTGGAAAGTTTTGTGTGTGTTTGCTTTCATAATAAAATACAATAATTGTCTCGTAACCATAGAGATTTTAAGACATGTATTCTTAGGTTATTTTGTTGCTGTGAAATACCTAGACAGGATGCTGTCTGCAGAACATGTCCCAGCTCACTCTGGAGCAGGCAGAGATAAACTCTGCCTGTCAAGGTCCCCCAGCTGCTGTAGAGGGAATTTGCATGGCTACCCACCTCCAACTAAGCCAACAGATATGGACTGGTGAACCTGAAGGACAGACTCAGACCCTGCCCAGAGGTGAGGAGGGGTCAGCAGTACCTAGTACCTTTATCCCTGCCAGGGAGAGGAGAGTTGAGCTCCCATCGTTTTCGGTTCTGGTTCTGGGGTGGGGTGCTGTCTGCAGAGCGTGTCCCAGCACACTCTGGAGCAGGTAGGGATAAACCCTGCTTGTGACGGGGTCCCACCAGCTGCTGCTGAGGGAGTTTGCAGGGCCGCCACCCCGCCTCCCATTGGTCAAACAGAGAAAGATTGAAAACTTGAAATTCAGTCCCCTGCACAGTGCTGAAGTAGTGATTGAGCAGACCTTTTCCTCAGATGTCACAGGAGACACACAAGCCTGATTGCCACAACTGACCAGAAGCCACCTAATCGTGAACCACTAAAACCATGGGCAAACGCCAGTGCAAAAATTTATATAATAATTTAAAGAACAACAAGGTAACTCCAGAAAAGAGTGGCGATCCTACAAACACAAGACCTGAACTGAGCAATGAAGAGAAAACAGAAGGAAGCAACACCAAAAATTCCTTTTTAATGATCATCGAAGCTCTCAAAGAAGATATGAAAAATAGCCTTAAAGAAATAGAAGAAAATACAAACAAAAAATTGGAAGAGATGAACAAATCTATGAAAGAAACATGCCAGGAACTAAAAGCTGAAATAGAAGCAACAAAAAAGGCACAAAATGAGGCAAACATGGAAATAAAAAATTGGAAGAAAAAAGCTGGAACCACAGATACAAGCATAACAAACAGAGTTCAAGAGATGGAAGATAAAATCTCTGAAGTGGAAGACTCAGTAGCTCAAATAGATATATCAGTCAAAGAAAATAGTAAAACTAAAAAAGCCATAACACAAAATGTTAAAAAAAAAAAACTGGGACACCATGAAAAGGCCTAATTTGAGGATAATAGGAATAGAAGAAGGAGAAGAATACCAGCTCAAAGGCACAGATAATGTTTTCAATAAAACCGTAGATGAAAACTTCCCTAACCTGAAGAAGGAAATGCCTATAAAGATACAAGAAGCTTACAGAACACCAAATAGATATGACCCTCCCAAAAAAGTCAGTGCGCCACATTATAATCAAGACAAAAAACATAAAGATCAAAGGAAAAATTTTAAGAGCTGCAAAAGGTAAGGACCAACTTACATATAAAGGCAGACCCATTAAAATAATGCCTGACTATTCAATGGAAACAATGAAAGCTAGAAGGGCTAGGTCAGAAGTTAAACAGATGCAAAAAGAGCATGGCTGCCAAACTAGAATACTATACCCTGCAAAATTATCAATCACCATAGTTGGACTAAACAAGATATTTCATGACAAAGTCAGATTGAAAGAATATCTATCTTTCAAATCAGCACTACAGAGAGTATTTGAGGGAAAACTCCAACCTAATGACCACAGATACACCCACAAAATCACAAACAATCAATAATTGCACAGAAGAATACTCCAGAGAAAGGAAATACAAACAAGTTACCACCAAAAATGGCAGGAAATATCAATCAATAGTCACTAATTTCCCTTAATATCAAGGGCCTCAACTCTCCTATAAAATGTCACACACTAACAAGATGGATACAACAACAGAAACCATCCTTCTGTTGCCTACAAGAAACATACCTCAACTGCAAGGACAGACACAGGCTTAGAATAAAGGGTTGGGAAAAGATTTTCCAGTCAAATGGCCCTAAGAAACAAGCAGGGGTAGCAATCCTGATATCTAAAAAAGCAGACTTTAAGCTAAAAGCAATAAAAAGGGACCAAGATGGTCACTACTTATTCATCACAGGAAAAATTAGTCAGGAGGAAATTTCAATCCTGGATATTTATGCCCCTAATATAAGAACACCTACTAATGTAAAAGAAACAAAGGTAAATTTTTCATTTTTTATTATGAATAAAGTCACATTTTCTATCCTTGTATGTACTTATTCAAGGTCCCTTCCCCTTCTCACCACCTCCAGTCACTCTCTCTTCACATCTCCCCATCTCCTCCCCAGCAAGGGCAGGAGATCCCAAGGACCCAATATTTCTCAGTTCAGCATCTACTCCTGGCAGATCTAGTTTCGTCACTCCAACATTGAGACTGAGTCAGGTGTTCCTCTAGGGGTCATGGGATCCAGGATGTCAGTCTAAGGTCTTTCAGATCCCAAGCTGTTCAGTGGTTGTGGTTTGAAGCTTGGACATGCTTTGCTTTTTGCTTTTTTGTTTAGAATCCACTAATGAGTGAGTATTTCCCCTGCTTATCTTTCTGAGTTTGGGATACCTTGCTCAGAAGGATATTCTTTAAATTCATCCATTTGCCTGCAAATTGTAGGATATCATTTTTCTTACTGCTGAGTTGTACTCCATTGTGTATTAACAGTTTGTTAATACATTCTCCAGCTTAGGGGCATCTAGGTTGTTTCCAGGTTCTTGCTATTATGAACATAGTTGAGCTAATGCCTTTGGAATGTGAATGTGAGTCTTTAGGGTCTACACCCAGAAGTGGTATTCCTGGAGCCTTGGGGAGATTGAGTCCCAGTTTTCAGAGAAACTGCCATACTGCATTCCAGAGTGGCTGAACAAGCTTACACTCCCACCAACAATGAAGGAGTGTTCCCCTTGCTCCTCAACCTCCCCAGCATAGGTTGTCATCTGTGTCTTTTATCTTAGCCAATCTGACAGGTGTTAGGTGGTATCTCAAAGTTGTTTTGATTTGCATTTCTCTGATGGCTAAAGAAATTGAGCACTTTTTCAAGTTCCTTTCAGCTATTCATAATTCTGCTGAGAATTCCCTTTTTAGTTCTGAACACCATTTTTTGATTGGGTTTTTCAAGGTTTTGGGCTCTAGTTTTTTGAGTTGTTTATATAATTTAGAGATAAGTCCTCTATCACTTATAGGGTTGGTGAAAATCTTTTCCCATTTTGTAGGCTGTTGTTTTGTCCTATTGACACAGCTATAGATTTTTATTTTCAGCCTTGAGGTCTCCTCAGAAAATGTTGCTATGTGTAAAATTTGTGAAAACTGCTTTTATATTGCAAAGTACCAAGACAGCAAAATAAATAAATAAATAAATAAATAAATAAATAAATAAATAAATAAATAAATAAATAAATAAATAAAAATCAAACTGAAAATGAAAGTGAATGGTTTTCCTTCATTTTCTCTTGGCAATGTCTCATGTTCCACCACTAACAAAACTTGACCGATTTCCTACTGCTTAGTCATTTGAATCTTCTTCCTTGATAGCTCCAGCTTCAGAGACACAGTGGAACCTGCTATATTTCTCAAGAACAAAGCTTACAATATAAACTTCCTATGTTCTATGAATGAAAGCAAAACCCACAGTCTCACCTGGTATGCATGAAAGAAAAGTGAGTCCATTCTGTTGATGAGAAAACAATATGCTAGAGGCTTATAGCCACATTTTCAGACTCTAAAAATTATTAATCTTTACTTTTTCCTATAAAATAAGGCATCTTGCTACAATAATTATTACCATTCATGAACTTTAAGATTTTGAATGATCTGTACTATTTCTTTTTGTGATATCAAAACTGAGGTAGAATTTTATTGACAAAGAAAAGGTCTAGATTGGGGCTACTGTAAATAATGAAGAAATGAAATGAATGACTTGGTTTAAACTTCAATGCAGGAGAAAATTTGCTGATTGGACCAAAAGGAAAATTATGTGGCACACTGCTCCCAGTGCCACCAGGACAAATGAAGAGAAAGCAAAGAAAGAGAATCAAATCAAAGAGGTATTTATTGTTTCTTTGCTTGCTTGTTTGTTTTGTTCTTGATTTTGTTAGGTTGTTTGCTGAGGTTTTCTTATTTCTTTAAATATTATTTGGGGGAGCACTGCCATGGTGAGGGGCAGATATGAAAGGACTGGGAGAAAATCAGAATTATAGCGCATGATGTAAAATTCCCAAAGAATCAATAAAAAATTATGTTTCTTTAAAAAGAAAGACTTCTGGATCCAGCAATACCACTACTGGGCATATATGATAAGGATGCACATTTGCACTCCAAAGGCAATAGCTCAACTATGTTCATAGCAGCATTATTCATAATAGCAAGAACCTGGAAAAATCCTAGATGCTCCTCAAGTGAAAAATGAATTACCAAACTGGGGCACATCTACACAATGGAGTACTACTCAGCAGTAAGCAAAAATGATATCTTAAAATTTGCAGGCAAATGGATGGATTTGGAGAATGACCTTCTGAGCAAGTCATCACAAACCCAGAAAGATAAGCAGGGGATGTACTCATTCATTAGTGGACTCTTAAAAAAAAATAAAAAGCAAAGCATGTCCAAGCTACATACCACAACCACTGAAAAGCTTGGGATCTGAAAGACCTTGAACCAGCACCTTGGATCCCACTCCCTCCAGAGGTACACCTGACCCAGTCTTGATGTTGGGGTGAGGAAATCAGATCTACCAAGAATAGATACTAAACTAAGCCACATTGGGACCTTGGGGACCACCTGCCCTTTCTGGGGAGGAGATAAGGAGATGGAGAGAAGAGAGAGTGGCTGGAAGGGGTGGCAGGGAGAAGGGAGTTTGAACAGTGATATACCTGGATAAAAAAATATGACTTTATTCATAATAAAAAAAATCATGAAAAAAAATAAAAGAAACCCAAAAACCTCAATTTGACAAAAGTAAAAAGAAAAGAAAAGGTAGATATTTTTTGAAGAACAGCACATGCATGGTTGGCTTCTCCCATCTGCTCACAAACAGAAATATGCACATACATAAATACACATATGATAACCTTGTGAGATGATAATCATTCCACAATACATGGTACATGCATCAAAACACTGCAATACTTGTATGCATCAAAACACTGGAATATATGCATATATCAAAACATTGCAATATGTGTGTGCATCAAAACACTGCAAAAAAGAAAATAGAAAGACTATAGCACTTTGAAATAGGATTACATCTGTCTATTCTAACTTTTTAAAATAAATTATAAATATGATCTTTCTTCTGTAGCTATATAATGCATGAAAGAAATTCTGCATACTTTCTTCAAAAAGATAATGGGTATTTTAAGTATCACTTTTCTTTTTTTTCTAGAAAGACTGGATACTTTTTCCATATTATTTGAATTATTATTCAAGCAACTATTTTGAGCTTTCTGTTGTTGTTTATAGAGTCTACTTTATTCTCTCTGTCCCTGTGTCTCCGTATGTGTGTTTATGTGTTTACCTTATAAAGTTTATGCTAAATATATGATTAAAAAGTATTTTATTTTCTGTAAATACTATTTTATAGGCAAACAGTAATGAGTAATGTTATTTTCTTAATGAATAGGTTGACATTAAAACTTGAAATTTAAATATGAAATTTTTATTTTGTAACAAAAATAATTTTTAGAAAAAATGAGTAACTTTATTATTAAATTAAATAACTTAAGAATATTTCTAGTTGTGCTCAATGTATCACAGAATATTAAGCCTCTCAAATGGAAAAAGCAGTTTATTCATTTTTAAATGAAAACTGAAGAGATATACTAGTATATTATGTAATCCTCCCAAATTACTAGCTGTTGTATGGACTTTAAGAATGTCTGAGGCTACACAATGACCCTGTTTATCTAAAACTCAAGGGCGAAAGATGAAGCTCAAATGCTAAATTCTCACCTAGTATGCTACAAAGCCTTGGCTTTGATTCTGACCACAAGCCTGCAGCTTTTTATATTCAAGTTCAAGAAATGTTTATTTTACTTACTTTACATTAGGAATATCAATCAGATAATATTTAATGTAGAAACTCATATTTTATCATTTGTATTGTTAGTATACCAACAAATGGTTATTAAATTAGTTATAGCTCCACAATACATGAATGTACAGTACAAGATACCAATATATGAAAAAGTAACTCTTTTGCTTAAGAAACCAAACTTATCCCTATAAAGCAACCTGGATTATATAAAGATGAATTATCAACTTGATTACAAGGACTCAGTCAGCTAAAGTCATAGATTTGTATATATTCACACACACACACACACACACACACACATACATACACATATGTATGTATGTGTGAATATATATGTTTTAACATACCTACTACAGTTTCCCCTTTATGCCCTATTCCCTGTCATTCCACAAATTCATCTCCACTCCACTGATATTTAATCTTCAGAGAGGCTAAGAACTCCCAAGGTGAGTAGCATATCCAGTTGTGGTATGACCAAGCTTCACTTCCCATTATCGATGATGAGCAAATTGTTCTTCTGTAGGGAACAAGCTCCAAAAAGTCAGTTCATGCATGGAATAAATTCTGGATCTATTACCAGAAGCTCCATAAACTGTTCATGTCATTTGACTAATATCCATACTCAGAGAGCCTAGTTCAGTCCCAAGTAGGTTCTTTTGCTGTCAATTTAGAGTCAGTGAGCTCCCAATAGCCTGAGTCAGTTGTCTCTGTGGCTTTCCTCATCATGATCTGAACTCTTTTGCTCATGTGATCTATTCTTCCTTAAAGCATGAGTTCTAGTTGATATTTAATAAAAATTCGGAGCCAGGGAAGGAATATCAGAGAGAGAAAACAGACCACAGTCAATTCTTACCCAGCCAACTTCTCATGGTAAAAACAGAGTCCTCATCTTGGCTGATTGCTCCTACAGAATACCTAATGTCTGCCTATGCCTGCCTTAAATATCCCCTCCATTTTATTGTTTCACTTCCATATTTAACTCTGCATAATAATTCTAGAGTTGAGATTGAAAGTGTGAGCTACTACTGTTTTGTTTTTAGGCTGTGAACTCAGAGAAATACAGAAATGCCTACTGAGTAATGTGATTAAGGCTAGGTCAGCACTAGGTTATTTCTGTGTTGGGATTAAAAGCATGAGTTACTACTCTCTGGCTATGACTGACTTTGTCCACTGATATTCCAGACTGATTTTATTAAATAGAGAATATATCACTGCAGCCCATCGATCCCAGTTCCGCTTCAGGGACTGGGTCCTGTCTGCAGAGTCCCAGTGCACTCTGTAGCAGGGGCAGAGAAAGTCTGCTTCTCATCATAACCACAGCTGCTGCTGAGGGAATTTTGCACTGCTATCCACTTCGACCTCGAACTGAGCGAACAGATAACTACACGAGTCCCTGAAGGAAAAACTCAGACCACACCTAGAGGTGAGGAGGGGTGACCAGGCCCAAGCGCCTATATCCCAGTAAGGGAGGGAGAGTTGAGCTCCCATCAGTTCTGGCTGGGCTTCCGGGACTGGGTACTGTCTGCAGAGTCCCAGGGGACTCTGTAGCAGGGGCAGAGAAAGTCTGCCTCTCACCATACAACAGCTGCTGCTGAGGGAAATTGCATGAATACCCACCTCGTCTTCCAACTGAGTGAAGAGATAACTTCTGAGGTCTCTGAAGGACCTACTCAGACCCTGGCCAGAGAGGTGACAGGAGGCACACAAGCCAGAGTGCCACAACTGACCAGGACCCATCTAATCATGAACCACTTAAGCCATGGGCAAACGTCAGTGCAAAAAATTACATAATAATACAAAGAACAACATGGTAACTCCAGAAGAGTGGCAATCTTACAAATACAAGACCTGAACTGAGCAATGAAGAGGAAACAGAGGGAAGCAACACCAAAAATTC
The DNA here is from genome assembly GCA_004025045.1 of Sigmodon hispidus. Lineage (NCBI taxonomy): Eukaryota > Metazoa > Chordata > Mammalia > Rodentia > Cricetidae > Sigmodon > Sigmodon hispidus. The sequence continues at coordinate 71,266 of PVIH01007211.1, read as the reverse complement.
CTTTTTGATTATCCTTGAAACTCTCAAAGAAGATATGAAAAATAGCCTAAAAGAAATAGAAGAAAATACAAATAAAAAATTGGAAGAGATGAAGAAATCTATGAAAGAAACATGCCAGGAACTAAAAGCTGAAATAAAAGCTGAAATAGAAGCAATAAAAAAGGCACAAAATGAGGCAAAGATGGAAATAGAAAACCTGAAGAAAAAAGCTGGAATCACAGATACAAGCATAACAAACAGAGTTCAAGAGATGGATAGAATCTCTGAAGTGGAAGACTCAGTAGCTCAAATAGATATATCAGTCAAAGAAAATAGTAAAACTAAAAAAGCCATAACACAAAATGTTCAGGAAATCAGGGACACCATGGAAAGACCTAATCTGAGAATAATAGGAACAGAAGAAGGAGAAGAATACCAACTCAAAGGCACAGATAATGTTTTCAATAAAATCACAGAAGAAAACTTCCCTAACCTGAAGAAGGAAATGCCTATAATGATACAAGAAGCTTACAGAACACCAAATAGGTATGATCCCAAAAAAAAGTCAGTGCGCCACATTATAATCAAGCCACAAAACATAAAAAAGAAAGAAAAATTTTAAGAGCTGCAAAAGAAAAGGGCCAACTCTCATATAAAGGCAGACCCATCAGAATAACGCCTTACTATTCAATGGAAATGATGAAAGCTAGAAGGGCTTGGTCAGAAGTTATACAGATGCTAAAACAGCATGGATGCCAAACTAGAATACTATTCCCTGCAAAATTATCAATCACCATAGATGGAGTAAGCAAGGTATTTCAGGACAAAGTCAGACTGAAAGAATATCTATCTACCAATCCAGCACTACAGAGAGTATTAGAGGGAAAACTCCAACGTAAGGACCCCAGATATACCCACAAAATCAAAAACAATCAATAATTCCACAGAAGAATACCCTAGAGAAAGGAAATACAAACAAGTTGCCACAAAAATGGCAGGAAATATGAATCAATGGTCACTAATTTCCCTTGATATCAAGGGTCTCAACTCTCCTATAAAACGTCACATACTAACAAGATGGATACAACAACAGAAGCCATCTTTCTGTTGCCTACAAGAAACACACATCAACAGCAAAGATAGACACAGGCTTAGAATAAAGGGTTGGGTAAAGATTTTCTAGTCAGACGGTCCTAAGAAACAAGCAAGGGTTGCAATCATAATATCTAAAAAAAGTAGACTTTATGCTAAAAGCAGTTAAAAGGGACCAAGATGGTCACTCCTTATTCATCACAGGAAAAATTGGTCAAGAGGAGATTTCAATCCTGAATATTTATGCCCCTCATATAAGGGCACATTCTTATGTAAAAGAAACACAGGTAAAGCTCGAATCCCACATCAATTCTTCCACCCTCATTGTGGGAGACTTCCATAACCCATTTCAACCCTGGATAGATCAACCAGACAGAGTCTCAACAGAGAAATAAGGAGTGTAAAAGAGGTTATGATGCAAATGGATTTAATAGATATCATCAGAAGCTTCCATCCAAAGGCAAAGGAATATACATATTTCTCAGCTACTCATGGAACTATCTCCAAAATTGACCACATAATTGGTCATAAAGCAAATATCAACAGATACAAAAAATTGAAATAATCCCTTGTAACATATCAGACCACAAGGGACTAAGTTAGAGTTCAACAACATCAAAACCCAAAGAAAGCCTACCAACTCATGGAAACTAAATATCACTCAGCTGAACCATCTCTGGGAAAAGGAAGAAATTAAGAAAGAAATCAAAGTCTTTTTAGAATTCAATGAAAATGAATCTACAACATATCCAAACTTGTGGGACACAATGAAAGCAGTCTTAAGAGAAAAATTCCTAGCACTAGAGTTCTATATGAAAAACCTAGAGAAATCTCACACTAAAGACCTAACATCTCAGCTGAAAGCCTTAGAACAATTAGAAGTGAACTCACCTAGAAGGAGTAGACGGCAGGAAATAATCAAACTTAGAGCTGAAATCAATATAATTTAAACAAAAAAAAAACAATACAAAGAATTAATGAATCTAATAGTTGGTTCTTTGAGAAAGTTGACAAGATAGATAAGCCCTTAGCCAAACTAAAGAAAAAACAGTGAGAGAGTGTTCAAATCAACAAAATCAGAAATGAAAAGGGGACATAACAACAGACCCCAGGAAATACAGAGAATTATCAGATTATATTTTGAAAATCTGTATTCCATAAAAATGGAAAACCTAGAAGAAATGGACAGCTTTCTCGACAGGTACCATCTACCAAAACTAAATGAAGATCAGATTAATTACGTAAACAGGCCTATAACCCTTAAGGAAATTGAAGCTGTCATTAAAAACCTCCCCAAAAATAAAAGCTCTGATCCAGATGGTTTCAGTGCCGAATTCTACCACACATTCAAAGAAGAATTACTACCATTACTCCTCAAACTTTTTACACAGTAGAGACTGAAGGAATATTGCCAAATTCCTTTTATGAAGCCACAATTACCCTAATACCCAAGCCACTCAAAGACAATCAAAGAAGGGGAATTACAGACCAATTTCTCTCATGAATATTGATGTGAAAATTCTAAACAAAATTTTGGCAAACCGTATACACCAATGTATAAAAGATATCATCCACCACGACCAAGTAGATTTCACCCCAGAAATGCAGGGCTGGTTTAACATACGAAAAACTTTAAATGTTATCCATCATATAAACAAACTAAAGGAACAAAACCACATGATCTTATCCTTAGATGCAGAAAAAGCCTTTGACAAAATCCAACACTCCTTTATGATAAAAGCCCTGGAGAGATCAGGAATACAGGGAGAATACCTAAATATAATAAAGGTGATTTACAAGAAGCCAACAGTCAGTGTCAAACTTAATGGAGAAAAACTCAAAGCAATTCCACTAAAGTCAGGAACTAGACAAGGATGTCCTCTCTCCCCTGATCTATTCAATATAGTTCTCGAAGTTTTAGCTAAAGCAATAAGGGATCCAAAAAAGATTAAGGGGATACAAATTGGAAAAGAAGAAGTGAAGCTATCTCTATTTGCAGATGATATGATTGTATACATAAGTGACCCACAAAATTCTTCCAAGGAACTGCTACAGCTGATAAACACCTTCAGCAATGTAGCAGGATACAAGATTACTCAAAGAAATCAGTAGCCCTTTTATACACTAAAGATAGAAGAGCTGAAAAAGAAATAAGGGAAACCGATTACCCTTCATAATAGCTGCAAATAGTATGAAATACCTTGGAGTAACTATAACCAAAGAAGTAACAGACCTATTGGACAAAAATTTTAAACCACTGAAGAAAGAAATTGAAGAGGATATCAGAAAATGGAAAGCTCTCCCATTTCCTGGATTGGTAGGATCAACATAGTAAAAATGGCAATTCTACCAAAGGCAATCTACAGATTCAATGCACTGCCCATCAAAATCCCAACACAATATTTTTTGGACCTTGAAAGAATAGTACTCAATTTCATTTGGAATAACAGGAAAGCCAGGATTGCCAAAACAATTTTACTCAACAAAAGAACCTCAGGAGGTATCACCATCCCTCATTTCAAGCTATACTATAGAGCTACTGTAATAAAAACAGCCTGGTACTGGCATAAAAACAGACTTGTGGACCAATGGAATGGAATTGAGGATACAGACATTAACCCAAAAACCAAAGAACACCTGAGCTTTGACAAAAAGGCCCAAAACACTCAATGGACAAAAGATAGTATATTTAACAAATGGTGTTGGCATAGCTGGATGGAAGTGTGTAGAAAAATGCAAATAGGTCCGTGCCTGTCACCCTGCACAAAACTCAAATCCAAGTGGATCAAAGACCTCAACTTAAACCTAGCCGCTTTGAACTTGATAGAAAAGAAAGTGGGAAATACACTTCTACGAATTGGCACAGGCGACAACTTCCTAAATATAACACCAGTGGCACAGACACTAAGACCAACAATCAATAAGTGGGATCTCCTGAAGCTAGGAAGCTTCTGCAGAGCCAATAGGACAAAACAGCAGCCTACAAAATGGGAAAAGATTTTCACCAACCCTACAAGTAATAGAGGACTGATCTCTAAGATATATAAAGAGCTCAAGAATGTAGAGCACAAAATCTTGAATAACCCAATCAAAAAATGGGGTAGAGATCTAAAAAGGGAATTCTCAGCAGAGGAACTACGAATGGCTGAAAGGCACCTAAAAAAGTGCTCTTCATCTTTAGTCATCAGAGAAATGCAAATCAAAACGACTTTGAGATACCACCTTACACCTGTTAGATTGGCTAAGATAAAAGGCACAGTTGACAGCCTATGTTGGAGAGGATGCAGATCTAGGGGCACCTGTTAGATTGGCTAAGATAAAATGCACAGATGACAGCCTGTATTGGAGAGGATGCAGATCTAGGGGAACACTCCTTCATTGTTGGTGGGAGTGTAAGGTTGTTCAGCCACTTAGGAATGCAATATGGTGGTTTCTCAGAAAATTAAGAATCAGTCTCCCCAGTACCCAGCAATGTCACTTCTGGATTTATACTCTAAGAGGCACATTCACACTCCAAAGGTATTAGCTCAACTATGTTCATAGCAGCATTATTTGTAATAGCAAGAACCTGGAAACAACCTAGATGTCCCTCAACTGAAGAATGGATTAACAAACTGTGGTATATCTACACAATGAAATACTACTCAGCAGTAACAAATAATGATATCCTAAAATTCGCAGGTAAACGGATGTATTTGGAGAATATCCTCCTGAGCGAGGCATCACAATCTCAGAAAGATAAGCAGGGGATGTACTGACTCATTAGTGGTCTCTAAACAAACAAACAAGAAAAAAGGCCAAGCATGCCCAAGCTGCAAACCACAACCACTGAACAGCTTGGGATCTGAAACACCTTGGACTGACCCTTCAGATCCCTCTCCAACTATAGAAACACCTGACTCACTCTTGAGGGAGGGGGGCAAAACTGGATTTGCCAGGAGTGGAGACTGATCCAAGCATTATTGGGTCAGTAGGACCATAGAACTGTCTGTTCCCTGCCCAGGGAGGGGATGGGGAGTTGTGGAGAAGAAAAAATGACCTGGTGGTCGGAGTGGGAAGGGACCTTGAATAAGGATATACAGGGATGAAAAAAAAATTCAGAGGGAAAGCTGAACACAAAGTAAATATATGTGTAGCAATCTTATTTGCATTATCACCCTTGATAAGTCATGCTTATGATTTTTATCTTCTTTATAGTTATTGTTAACTTCTCAGCGTTTTAAATTCATTGTACTGTTTTCTTGATAAATACAAAATAAATAAAGAAAAAAAAGAATATATCACTGCACTCCACTTTTCAACTGGACTGGGAGCTCAGCTCAGTAAAGGAAACATTGAATGACATTTCCAATGTCACAAAGCAAATTAGTTGAGAAACACTGCTGCACATTAAAAATATATTTCTTGTACTCAAATCATCTTTCTTTGCTTGAAGTACAGAGAAAAGGAGTGCCATCATTTCTTAGAGTACCAGAAAGTAATTACGCTCATTTCATCCATTTTCTTCAGTTTTCACAAGCCAATGAAACCTGCATAATCTGAACAATTATTGTCTACCATGGTATATTTTAAACTTTTACATACAACTACAGAACTTTTATGTGTACAAATATTTATATTTTTGTGTGTATGTGTTACCTTAATGTATATTAAGATATAAGTTTAATGTATATAAAAATACAAAAGTAAATTTTGTTATTTACATATTGCATTCATTATGGCACAGATTATGTATCCCATTATAATGACAAAATAATCTTTATTTTCACTATGTTCATGGCTTATTATTGTTTACTTATTGTCTGTATGTATAATTTTAGGGGACTTATAGAGTTTAATGATAATGCTAATCTTTTACTTTCCTATAATCTGGGTCTCCCTTTATCCTTCTCCATAAATGTCTCTCCTGTCCACGTCTATTCAGTTTGTTTTGTGAGACACCCATATTAATCAAGGCCACTTTGGAGCTATCTGCTAAAGTCTGGCGACCTCACAGAGGCTCAGCAACTAAAAACACTTATTGCCTTTCTCCTAATCTAAGGATACCCAAATATGTCAGAGATAAAGGATAGGGATAGAAGAATTCCTTCTCTTTCAACTGACTGGCGGTAGCCTCATGTAGACTCACTGCAGGTAACTGTATTTAATGTTAATTAATGATTATATTGATGGAGTCTAGTCTAGAAAGTGTGGTTCTTAGTATCTCCCTAACTTCTTGCTCTTAATTATTTTTCTTTCCTTACTCTACAGTACTCCTTGAGTGTTGGAAAAAGTGATTTAAATAACTAATTTAGGGCGGAGCACACAGCTATGACTTATTTTCTTCTCTTTATGGAGTCATGAGTCTGCATTCTCCACTGTTATGTCAAGAGACACTTCTCAGATTCATGCCTGAAGTATAGTTATTTAGAAGGCACCTTGCTGCAATATGAATTCACTTAACTATCAGAAATATTTCCCTCAAAAGTCTACTTCCATCTCATACCTGCTTTGTTACCTAGGCTCAGAGTACCCAACATTGAACACCACATCACCCATGGAGTGAATCTTGACTCCATTCTGAGAGTGGTAGTTTACTATCTCCCTACATAAATATGCAGCAGTCATGTTGCCATTGCATAAAAGAACATATTTTTTTCATATTTTTTATATTCCCAAATCTAGGTTATTCTTCCCCAACTTCATACCATCTAAGGCCCCAATATCCCTCCCCCCTCACTGTTTAAGCAATTTCACTCATATTTTCCCCATTTATCCTTTTCTATTTTGCATGTGTTATACTATCTCCTCTTTTTTGTTGAGGTAATCTCTCACCTTGTTCTTATCCCATGGCTTTCTCAAGTACTCTACTGTAGACACAATAGCAAAGAGATGAATCTAGAATACCTATATAAAAAGAAAACAAAATGTTTGTCATTTTGGGCCTGAGTTTGCCTTACATGATATAATTTTTCAATTTCATTAATTTTTTCCTAATGTTTTGTTTTTTATGGGTAAACACTGTTCTATTATGTATATGTTCCATAACTTTGTTATCCATTTATCAGTTGTTGAATATCTATGAATCAAGAGCAGTCACTGGGGAACCATCTAGAAAAGGAACTAAGCCTTCCAAGTGTATGCAACTGTCCATTAACATGGGCAGTACGTGAAACCTTAAGGGGAGGGATCAGACTGTGTTTCTGTGCATGGGCTGGCACCTTGGAGTCCATTCCCTGCAGAGGAACACCTAACCCTGTCTTGCCATTAGCATGAGGAAATCAGACTTGCCAGGAGTGGTGAGCTCATCTACCTTGGGACTTCTTGCCCTGTTTTGTTAGAGGATGGGGGTTGAGAAGGTGGGAGGCTGAAGCCTGACTGGGAGGGATTGGGGGTGGAATAGGAGGGAGAGCAAGAGTATACATGGATAAAAAAGACTTTATTTTATATAAAAAAGAAGTACTTAAAGAGAAGAAATAAAGTGCTTAAAAGAAAAATCTAGGCTACCTCCATTTTCTGCCTATGCCCTAGAATAGGGTAACAATGAGAATATATATGCAAGAATATATATGTAATCACTGTTACAGGATACGTAATTATTTGTGTATATGCCATGGAATGGTAAGGATGAATCATATGATAGTCTTATGTGTAGTGTTTTGAGAAATATCCAGACTGTTTGCCAAAGTGGTTGAAATAGTTTGCATTCTTAATTACAGTGTACACTATTCCCCTTTTCTCCATATCATGCCAGTGTCTGTTGGTATTGATATTAGTCATTCTGAGTGGGTTGATAGAGACATGCATAGGTTTAATATGCGTCTGATTGCTGAGGCTACCGAACACTTTTAAACCTGTTTCACAGTCCTTTACATTTCTTTTTTCAGAATTTTCTGTTTAGTTCTATAATCATGTTTTAACTGGAATATTTGCTTTCTTGAGTTCTTTTTAAATTCTAAATACTGACCCTCTGTCAGATGTGTAACTTGCAAAGATTTTCTCTAATTATCTCTACTGCGTATTTATTTAATTGAAATCTTTCTTTACTGTGTAGAACCTTTTTAATTTCTTGAGAACTCATTTGTAGATTTTTTGGTCTTATTACCTGTCTTAATGGAGTCCTGTTCAGAAAACCATACTATATTGAATTGTGCTCCCTCTGTATTATACCTTTCGCAATGTTAATATTACAGATTATAAATTCAATAGTTGTAAATTAGAAAAGAAAAATGAAAACCTAGAGTTATTAAATATCCTGAAAAATCTCTAAAAAATTAATTTTAATATCTTTTAGTGATCATTACTTTACTGGAAAAGTTCTTCCAAATTCAGCAAGTTACAAGAAGAGACATTTGTTATATCACACTGCTACGACTGATCAGGAAGCTGAAATCACACAGTTAGATAGCTTAGGCTTTTGTAAGATTGTATTGTGACAGCTTTCCGGGATTGAAACCATCTTATACACCAGGGTATTGGAGAGCTTCTTCTCCAAGATGACCTGAGATTTACGTGTCTACTATCTGGCATTTGTCTTGAGGTCTTGACTCGTCACATCTATATCTATCTGTTTATTTCCTACTTCACACTGTGGTAGCTTACATCTAAAATGACAAGTCATAAAAGTAATCAAATTGACATTATGAGTCTTGCATATAAGTTCTAGCACATCATATCTAAAGTATTCTGTTAATTAGAAGTGAGACACTCAGCCCACTGAATAATTCCACCTGTACAAATAAAGGTAAGTGATGATAGCTTTAATAGTACAAAAATAATTCCTGTGGAAATTACTGGTATTCACACTGGAAAATAAAAATATCTTTTAACTATATAAATAATGTGTATAGATTCACAATTGAATTATATCAGACATTGAACTTTGTGATGTTTTCCAGTGATATTAGAAATGGCACAGTAAATTCTCATTCATTATTTCTTCTCAATAATGTAGCTGCTATAAGGAAAACATGAAATAAGTAATACAAAGGTCAAAATTTCATTATTATTATATGCAGATATCACAGATATTACTCACACACACACACACACAAAAAAAAAAAAAAAAAAACCCCACCTGGAAGTAAAGTTTATCTTAGGAAAGAGCATAAGCTTAATAGTGAGAGAACTAGACTTCAGTCTCCAACATTACAAATGAATGACAAAACAAATTTACAAAGCAACATATATGTTAGCGTTAGTACATACTTATTATCGCCACAGTGTAAAAGATGATCTATTATTGAAATGAATTTAAAAAGAGACTAAAATAAATGGAATGATATGTATAAGAGTTACTTTCATAAATATTATTAGTTCTTTACAAATTTTAGTAATTCCAAGAAGAATTACAGCAAAATTTTATTCCCTTGAAAATAAATGTTGATGTTATTATTTAGTATATAAAAATACAGATGAGGTTATAGAGGGGATGATGAGTGGGAGATCAAACTGGATCATTATATTATTTATTATAATAGTTATTTACATCAAATGGACAATGTTGTACCTGTACAACTGTAGGAAACCATAAGCAATCATGTACAGAACAGAGAGTTTCACAAATATTTTATCTCTTCTTGACAGCAGCAATGTTGTTACTACTACAATGGTGGCCAGCTGATTCTTTTGAAAGCAAATTGAAAAAAATTGATCCTAAGACACAAAAATCACATGTACTCTTCTGAGCAAGCCATTATTATTAAATGCAAATGAATAAAACCACACATAAGAGCCTCATGACTATTAGAGTATATAAGCCCAATATTTGTATGAATAAATTAGCATTTTATAGCTGATAGTAAATATAAATCATGTATAACCATAAGAATTGACAGCTAGAGCAAAATACATTTAAGCATCTCAAAAATACAGTTAGTGAAAGAAGTTAGAAATGAAAATTCACTGAATAATTCCACCTGTACAACTTTTAGAAATAATAGTTTTAACCTGTTATGGTAAAAATAAGATATCAATTGTTAGATAGTAGATGTAGAACACAAATACTGATTTCTGTATTTCAAGTAGTTTTTACTTTTTACTTATTAAAAATTTCTTGTGATATTTCAAATTATACTATATTTGAGTTGCTATTTTATAAATCAATTTTGAATAAAACTAACAATGTACACCTCTATTGTAAATGGTTAAACATAGAGACTTGCACATATATTTGTATATTTTAAAGCTTCTATCTTTTGAAGTAGTCCGTAGCTTTGAAGGAGTACTACTCAGCAGTAAGAAATAATGATATACTAAAAATTGCCAGCAAATGGATTGATCTGGAGAATATTCTCCTGAGAAAAGTCTCATAAACCCAGGAGAATAAGGAAGGCATGTATTCACCCATTAGTGGAATTTAAGCAAAAACTTTCTTTTTCATTGAAAGATGGGTGAATAAAATGACTTAAAACACACACACACACACACACACACACACACACACACATTAAAACTTCTGGTTTGACTGTAGAAGGGTTACTTAGCAGAAATTTGTAGTGGCCATAGTGTATCTTGGACAATAGCTGTGACCTACTGTGCTTTCCTTATCTATAGCTGAGCCTAGCCTGGCTTGAGAAGCTTTAGATTTTGTTTTCTGTGTTTCAAGAATTTTAGAGAAAAGAGAAGTTTTATTACTGAATGAGTTTTATTTTGCTATCTATTCCAACTATTTTGCTTTTTCATATAATGCTTGATTATGGTTTTCTTTTGTTTTTATTATGAATGAAGTCTCATTTGTTAATCAATGTTTCCCCTTGTTCAAACTCCCTTCCCCCTCTCTCCCCTTCCAATCACTCTCTCTCTTCTCCTTATCTCCTTATCTCCTTCCCAGCAATTACAAGAGGTTCCAAGGTCCCCAGGTGGCTTAGTTCACCATCCACTCCAGACAAACTTGCTTTCCTCATTCCAACATCAAGAATGCGTCAGGTGTTCCTCTGGAGGGAATGGGCTCCAAGGTGCGGGTCCAAGGTGCTTCATATCCCAAGCTGTTTAGTGGTTGTGGTTTTCAGCTTGAGTGTGCTTTGCTTTTTGTTTAAAGTCCACTAATGAGTAAGTACATCCCCTGTTTATCTTTCTGAGTATGTGATACCTTGTTCAGGAGGATATTCTCCATATCCATCCATTTGCCTTTGAATTTTAGGGCATCATTTTTTCTTACTGCTGAGTAGAACTTCATTGTGTAGATGTACAACAGTTTTTCAAGTCATTCTTCAGTTGAGGGACATCTAGTTTGTTTTCAGATTCTTGCTATTATGAATAATGCTGCTATGAACATAGTTGAGCTAATGCCATTGGAGTGTGACTGTGTGTCTTTAGGGTATACCCCGAAAAATGGTATTGCTGGGTCCTTGGGGTAATTGATTCCCAGTTTCCTAAGAAATCGCCATACTGCTTTCTAGAATGGCTGAACAAGCTTACACTCCCACCAAAAATGGAGGAGTGTTCCCCTTGCTCTGCAACCTCTCCAGTATAAACTATAATCTGTGTCTTTAATCTTAGCCAATCTGACAGTTGTAAGGTGGTATCTCAAAGTTGTTTTGATTTGCATTTCTCTGATGGCTAGAGATAATGACACTTTTTCTAGTGCCTCTCAGGCATTTGTAATTCTTCTGCTAATAATTCACTTTTTAGTTCTGAAGCCCATTTTTTGATTGGGTATTCAAGGTTTCAGGCTCGTTTCTTGAGTTCTCTATATGTGCTAGAGATTAGTCCTCTGTCACTTGGAAGGATGGTGAAAATCTTTTCCCATTCTGTAGGCTGTCATTTTGTCTTATTGACTGTATTCTTGGCTTTACAGTAACATCTCAGTTTCTGGAGGTCCCACTTATTGATTGTTGTTCTTAGTGTCTGTTCCACTGGTCTTATATTTAGGAAGTGGTCACCTGTGTCAATGTGTTGGAAGGTATTGCCTACTTTCTTTTCTATCAAGTTCCATGTGGCTGAGTTGAGGTCTTTGATCCACTTGGATTTGAGTTTTGTGCAGGGTGATATGTTTGGATCTATTTGCATTTTTCTACACACTACCATCCATCTATGCCAACACCATTTGTTAAAGATACTATCTTTCTTCCATTGAATATTTTTGGCCTCTTTGTCAAAAATCAAATGTTCATAGGTTTGTGGGTTAATGTCGGGATCTTCAATTTGATTTCATTGTTCCACAAGTCTGTTTTTATGGCAGTACCAGGCTGTTGTTATTACTGTAGCTCTATAGTAAAACATGAAGTTGGGGATGATGATGCCTCCTGAGGTTCTTTTGCTGAGCAAAATTGTTTTGGCAATCCTGGCTTTCCTGTTATTCAAAATAAAAATGATTATTATTCTTTCAAGGTCTGTAAAAAATTGTGTTGGGATTTTGATGGGAATTACATTGAATCCATAGATTGCTGTTGGTAGGATTGCCTTTTTTACTGTGTTGATCCTACCTATCCAGGAGCATGGGATATTGATTTTTTAAAAAACAATAAAAACAAAAAATTAAAAATAAATAAAATATAAAAAAAACCAACTAAATAAAAAAATCTTGATTATCTATGCAGTAAAAAAATTCTATAACATTGGGGGATACTGACTGTATTATTGAGTAAATATAATAATATAAATAATGATGAAGGAAAATGTGTCATTAAAAACTAACGAATAAATGAAGCCATCACAAAATGATGGGAGACAATGATGACTTTCCCCATATTCATACTCCTTGCAGGGTCTTTTTTTTCAAATCATGAGGCTTATGGGAACATTCACAATTGGTCAATAAACAGTACAAGGCATTTAGTGTAGGAATAGGGTTATCAGAATTTGGCCTCAGATGCCAGTAGATTTTGTTTATTTTGATTCATAATATTTAATTACAAACACTTAAGTCTATGGGTTCATAAGCATAGTCTATGAACAGCTTGTTTTCATGAGAATTTGAGGGCTCAGTAAAGATGGGATTGAGATATCTGTTGAATCTTAGTAAAGTGATGGTATAGAAATCCATGGCAATGCATAATCCGTGTTTGGTATCTTATGATCATCTCTAATTCTTACAATAAAGAATAGGAGTAACAGGTAAGAAAACACTTAGAAAATGAGCTTAATTCAGAAAATGGAGGAACTGCCAAGTTAAAGAATAATGCAGAATTTCTGGCAAACTAAAGATGTTATGCAAATAGAGGCCATATTTTCTTAGATCAGAAATTAGACTTTAATATCTTGAGAAAGGTGTACTCTAAAAGTAGTAGTTACATGACTCCTTGAATAAATGAAAGAAGAATGTGAGTTCAGGGGTGTAAAGGTGTATCCATGTTAAGGAGTGCCATTTCCTGCTCTTGGAAGACTGCAACTTTTCCTGATGTTTTATCCCACTTAATACTTCCAATTCCTGTCCATCAAAATGATCTTTTCCCAGATGCTGGCTTTTGTCTTGACATATTCTATAATTTCATATATTTTATATTTACATTGTGTAAATGTTGTCTATGAACCCTATTGAATTTCTTCTATATGTTTTCAGGAAGTTAACTAATTTTATCTCATGTTGTGTTAACAGTATTTTACAAAGTACTAATAGTACAAAAAAAAAAAAAAAAAAAAAAAAAAAAAAAAAAAAAAAAAAAAAAAAAAAAAAAAAAAAAACCACCTGACAAGAAAAGCTATGCAGAAGAGATAGAATTTTTTATTAATGAGTATAGAATTAGCCTAAATTTTGAGTTAGTAATTATCTTTTCTAGAAAATATCTTCAGTGCTAGAATTTTTTTTTTTATGTTACAGACAACATTTTAATCTGTGCAGGCACATTTATATCACATAAGCTACAGATCAATAAAAACACACTTCTAAATCAGCCACCAGTTCAGAACAATACAGAAAAATAAAATTTGAAGTCTCAGTGTCTTACATTGGGCAGACACACTGAACTCACAGTGCTACAATTTTATTGCCAAGGAATATGAGGGTGATTTCAGTTAAATAGTACTTTTTTCTTTATTTAGATTTTTCGAATAAGGAAGAATAACATTTGTTCACAATTGGGGCAACATTGAGTATTTTCTTCAATAAGCTTGAGTTTTAATGTACTAGGAAAGTGAGATACATTCCTTATCCTTAGCCCAAGGCAAATTGAGTTTACCTGACTGATCTTAAGATTAAATCCGTATATCTACTTACAAGCAACACTGCCAGAACATTGATCTGATGATAAATAATGTAGCTCTTACTTGAAGGCTATGCACGTTTCTTTTCAGAATCTTATAAATACAATTTTCTTAGTCCCTCAGAAGAGGATGAACAAATCACTCAAGTAGAAAGATGCTGAGTTAAAAATAGAGATAAAATAGAACTGGTAAGTCACATCTTTTATCAGTTTTCTTCAGTTACAATACATTAAAATATTTTATAGGATCTAAGTAATAAATTGGTTTTTTAAAACATATATATCATAAAAACATTAGATACTCATAAAGTTTATAACATTTACAAAACTGAGAAAGGAAAATAATAGTGATACTGAATACATACAATTTATGTGGAAAAGCTCACTAAAAAGTTTTATAAGAAACAAATTTTTATTTTCAACATAACATACATAGTTTAAAGGTTAACAGACAGTGAGTTAGATATTAATACTGTTACTTTGAATGTAAGTGAAGCCTATGAATATGACAACTATTATAACCATTATTGTGTAATATGGTAAAAAGAGATTTTGTACATGGCATTAAGATCCCTAACCTGCTGAATTAGTTGATATGATCAGTTCAGTGGAACTGTACAACTTCTGGACACAATAGTTCATCAATCTTCATACATAGGTCTATTTTAGTGTGAGATAGATTATAACATATGCAGGACAAGTATAAAATGTTACATAGCCACATCATGTAATTTTAGACATTTTAAGCTCTTCAAAAGGAAACTTAATAGAATTCAAAGACATTTACTACCAGTTATCTCCCATTCTCTGACATTCCCAGCCTTAGACAAATATGAATATATTTTATATATATAGATTGGCATATTCTGCATTATTCATTCTATAGAATTACACATTATATAGTCATTTGTGACTTCTTCAATGTAGCAGCATCATTTTAAATTTTGTTTATCCTTGTAGCATGTGGTGTCCCAGTCTTCTAATTACTCAATGGAAATTTCATGCATATACTTCATTTATTTTGCTTGAGTATGTATTCGATTTTGAAGATGTGGTTTCCTCCTAGCTCTAGGCTTTTGTGAATATTGGGATGAAAATTGTTCCTGGATTTCTGTAAAGATGAGTCTTTACTTGTTTTGAATATTTAGAATAGTCAATTGTTCAAGCACACAGTATCCTATTTTAATGTTTCCAGCAATCACTAAACTGTTTTCAAAGTTATTTCCTTGCTTTGCAATCCTAGCAGTATTGTGTAGCTTAATTCAATCTATTCAGTTTGAAGAGACTTGTTATAATGTGTGACATGGATTATGCTGTGCCCTTTCTTTTATTCCTAGTTGATTTTAAGATTTTTGTAGAAACTGTAAAATATTTTACCTCTTTTAAGGTTTTGCTTTTTTCTTGACAGGAAAGCATAGGTAAAGAAAAATGTAGTCTTAATAATAAACTTAAAGATACTTCATACAGTTCATTTGAGTATATAAAGGCAAAACAAAACCAAAATAAAACAAGCAACTTTCTCTCTCTCTCTCTCCATCCTTCCTTCCCTCCCCCCTCCTCATATATTTGTTTGTTTGTGTTTGTACGCAAAGCTACATGAGAACATAGTATGTCATGTAGAAAGGAAAATAAAAAAGGATATATAGTAGATGATAATGAAGGACAAATTCAGGTTATGGACACATGATTCATAAAAGAGAATAGAAAGAAATGTTTTTCTAGTTTCAAGGCTGTCATGAACTTTTCATTTTGCATAGTAATACATACCTGAAAACATAATTGTTAGTGAAAATGTAAAATCTAGTTTGAAACTCCACAGAATGAGATTGCCTATTCTGACTGTAGAAATTCATTGAGATGAATAGAAATTTAGTTTGCTAATCTCATTCTCTGTTTTTTTTTTAAGTTCTCCACAATAAAGATTTAATTATTAAAAAAATTGGGATACATTGGTAACTTTTACTCAAAGTGAGAGATATTAAAACTTTTGGCTAAAAAGTATTCAAAAAGTAGTGAGTTTTAGATCTTTTTTTTTGTATTTTTATATGAGATATTAAATATTTATCCAAAACATACAAGTATTCTAAATAAGTTTGTGTTCTTTCTAGACAAATTAGTGTAATGTCCTGAAAAAGTAAATTTTCTTTTATTTGTATTATAGTAAATATAAAAATCAAGTTTGATCAGTGTTATTGCAATACAGTTTTCTTCAAAGGGTACCAAATGTTCTTTGATCAAATGAGAAATGATCAAAGTCCAAGCCCTTTTAAATATCATGAAAGTACTGGATAAAGTGCTTTTTGTATTCTTTGTCCTTCAGTTGGTTCTTTGATGATCCATCTTTATTTTTTTTTTCCTTTTTTTTTCTTCTTTATTTTGTATTTATCAAAAAAAACAGTAAAAAGAATTTTAAAAAAAAATGCCGAAGAGTTAACAATAACTATACAGAGGATAATAATCATAAGCATGGCTTATCAAGGGTGGAAATGCAAATAAGATTACTACACATATATTTTCTTTGTGTTCAGCTTTCCCTCTGAATTTTTTTTCCATCCCTGTATATCCTTATTGAAGGTCTCTTCCCCCTCCCACCACATCTGATCATTT
>PVIH01007211.1:23275-54367 GCA_004025045.1 Sigmodon hispidus | reverse complement strand
CCTATGGTCACAATGGCCCAACAATGCTTGGATCAGTCTTCACTCCCGGCCAAATCCAGTTTTGTCCCCCCTCCCTCAAGAGTGAGTCAGGTGTTCCTATAGATGGACTGGGGCTTAAAGGGTCAGTCCAGGGTGTTTCTGATCCCAAGCTATTCAGTGGTTGTGGTTTGCTGCTTGGGCATGTTTGGCTTTTTTTTTCTTGTTTGTTTATTTAGAGACCACTAGTGAGTGAGTACATCCCCTGCTTATCTCTCTGAGTTTGTGATACTTCATCTATTTTCTTCATTTTTTAAAAAAATAAAGATGGATTTGGAGAATACCATCTTTATTTTTTAAAAAAATGAAGAAAATAGATATAATGTAGTGGAGAGGCAATAAACAGCACAGAGTGATACTTATCACCAGCCTTATGAAGACCAAGAAGGCATGATTGTTTTACATCAAAGGCATCACCATTCTAAAGGACTATATTCCTTTCTATTCAGATGCACAAATTTTTATTTCTTTTCCCTGGTTAGGAAGATACGTTTATGTAGGTTTTTTTTTCTTCTTATGGCTGAATTTTCTTTTTTTAGAGCCTCCTTTTTGTTGAGATCATCTTAAATTGAAATTTTTTTAGCTCATAAGTGCTAATGTTCAGAAAATTTTTAGATTTTGGTTAGGTGGATTGTAAGAATGTCATGTCAGAGTGTAAACTACAGCTTTTAGAAACTCTGTCCCCATCTCAGAATTATCCATATGTAATTCTGAATATCATTGATAACACACCACACTTCTATATTATCATCAAACTTAGTTTGTTTAGTAAAGTTTAGAAATGCTCTCTTACAAAGCTAATTCACATTTATTTTGGAAATACTTTTTCCAGTTTGTGGTTTTCCTATATATCAAAAAAGTCACTTCATTCTCTTCCCTAAAGAGGTATATGAGTCTTAATGTGGTAGTTTATATTACAAAGTGATGAGCAATCATTCTAATTATAATGACTAGAGAACTCTATGCTCCATTTTAAGACATTTCTAGTGATGAACCTGACTTACATTCTTCTAAATGATATAAATCCTGTATGCCAATTTAGTGGTTTTGGGATGAGATGAAAATCTTACATATCCAGTTTTTAGAACTTGTAGGAAAGAGTTAAGTACTTCTGAGGTGTTGGGTTCTATGAAATGCTGCTATATTCTACCCTATTACTTGTCCTTTTCTTCTTTTGTACGCTATAACATAATATGGTGCCGTCACAATATAAACAAACTTGAACAATGTTGATTCCCAGGAATTTGTTCTCCCACCTGAATTTGGACATTACTTGTCTGATTTCATGACTCAAAAGTAGTGCGTGGACAGTTAGAACATTCTTTATTCTGTGCCATTATGATGAATTGTTTCATGAAACATGGAAAGGAACTTATGGGGTACTCAGGAAGCTCAGTCAGGTATCAGTAAACTGCACACATTCAGTTCACTTACAGGCTAGCCACAAGCTTCACATGCTCATATTATATCCAATTAACAGTGAATCTCACATGCACACTTCATATCCAGGCTAACAGCAAGCACCCATATGATCAATTCTTACACATCAAATTGACAAAAATCTTTCATGTAATTAAGCTGCATGTTCAAATTTTAAAACAAACTTCAAAAATTATTTGAATGCTTAAGTTTTCTGGATATTTCCAAACTTTACACAAGTATTCCCACGTGTACCACATCTTATTTTCCCTATTATACACATGAAATATTTCTTAGTTACCATTCTTTTGCTGTGAAGATACACTATGGCCATGACAATTCATAAAGGAAAGCATTTAATTGGTGTTTGCTTATAGTTTCAGAGGCTTAGTCTGTTATCATCATGGCAGGGAGCATTACGACTGCCATAGCAGAATTGTGCCAGAAATAGTTAAAAGCTAAATACTGATCCACATGCAGAGAGATGGAGAGGAAGTATGGCATGACATCTGAAACTTTAAGCCCTACTCCAGTGAGTCACTTCCTAATTCTTGTAAGCCTATCAACCAGTTCTACTTCCTGGGTAGTATACATTCAAATACATGAGTTTCTGGGGGTCATTCATATTTAAACCATCAAACTTCTTCAGTCACAAATAATAAGGCAATTCAGATACATCTTATAACTAATGTCCATATTTAATTTTTATTTTCTGGATGCCAAGGTTGCATGTATAATTCCAGATAATATTTAGTAGCCACTTTTTCCTGAAGTATTTTTTAATTGTGAAAGTTTCTCAGATTCTCTATATTTTTAATGACCTCTGCAATTTTTAAAAGTGCTTGTAACATATTTTGTTGAATTCACCTCTCACACTTAATTGGGGATGTTTCTTTGTTCTTTGTTTAGCACTTTACCTAGAAACTCACACTGGCAAAAGTACAAAGAATAAATGCACATGGAGTGCTTAGATATAGATGGGACATTTGTGTTACATATATACAAGCAGAGCTCGGGGACCATTGTTAAATAGGGTATAAAAACTCTTAAAGGTCAAAGTACAGAGAATACTGAAAAAAATCAGTGTCTACTAAACATAACATAATCAATGTCCTCATAAGTTCATAGTAGCTGTGGTTGCCTGCACAAGGCCTACACCAAATTAAGTCAGCAACATTTTATGATGAATCCAAGAGGAACACATGAATTCTCACCACTGAGGAGCAACTGACAACCCTCTTAGAGAAAAAGAGTCAATTTTCTTAAAGGCATGGCCCTTGCTTACACTGACCACATTCCAGTGGATGGTCCCACAGTTGAGCAGCATATGTTAAACAAATATGTTATTTTTAAAACAATGGACAATAATGTAGGAGGTACTATGGAGGCAGTGGGTGAATCTGACAGGAATTGGGAGGAGGAGTGAGGAATGAATGTGTTCAAAATACATTGTATGCATATATAAAATTCTCAAAGTAATAAAGTACTTTGAGTATTAAAAAGAAGTGAGTCGGGGGAAGGGGCCTTGAATCAGCATATACACGGACAGAAAATGTGACTTTATTCATAATAAAAAAGAAAGAAACAAAGAAAGAATAGAGAATATAATTCAATTAGTGAATCTTTAATTCACTAATTGGGTTTAAAAAAGAAGTACATCATAGATTAGAAGAGTGTATATGAGAGAAAGGAGTTAAGTAAAGCTCCATTTGAAGCCTTTTTTTTTTTTTTCATTTAGTCATTTACCACAAGACACAAGTGGGTGATTATTAAGAGCAGTCATTGCAAAGCAAGTTGTTTTAAATAAGGAAATATTAAAAAACTAAAAAAAAAAAAAAGAATTGTGAAGTATTGTGTTGCTATTTTGAAGGGGATTTCATTGAATCTGTAGATTGATTTTGGTAGGATGGCTTTATTTTGCTAAACCTACAGATGCATAAGCATGAGAGATCTTGCCATTTTGATATCTTCTTCAATATTTTTCTTCAAATCTTTAAACATTTTACCATATAAGTATTTTGCTTGCTTTTTAGAGTTATCCCAAGATCTTTTATAATGCTTTATGCTATTGTGAAAGGTGTTGTTTCTGTGATTTATTTCTCAGTCTATTTGTTGTTTGTGGCTATGAGAAATACTATTTTTTGTGAGTTTATTTCTATATCTGGCTACTTTTCTGAAAGATTATTAGCAGTAGGAGTATCTTGGTAGAATTTCTAGAGTCACTTATATATACTATAATATCATCTGCAAATAAATATTTCTTAAAATCTTCCTTTCCAAAAAAAAAAGAAGTGAGTCATCATCTTATACACATTTATTTTTTAAATTTGATTTTTCAAGCTTCTCAAACTATAGCTAATCTCTAATAAGAATTGTTTTAATATTAAAATGTTACTAGTTTTATGGCATGTGCTCAGACTTAAACAGCACATTTCTGAGTCCATCTAAGGCATAGCCAACACTATGGAATTGGGGACAGAAAGAATGTAAGATCTGGATGATGGGGAAAAGACTATAAAATGCTATTGTCTGGGGTATGTCACAGTCATTGAAAGCAGGATCTCACTGAAGCTGTCTGCCATTGGCTTACAAAAACTAGGCCAATGAAGTTTATCCCAGATCAGGGAGGAGCTCATAGAGTTCTCCTCATTGAACTCTTAACTACAGATAGGTTTTGGATGTGGTATAAATATTGTTTGCAGTTCTTTACTGACAAGTATATCAGGATACAATAGATGGTTCTCAACTAGGACACACAGATGTTCCCAGTAAAACTTGGGAAATTGCAAAACAAAATCCAAAAACTTAAAATCATGAAAGGCTCTTTGTAGAGATAAAAGAAAGTAAAGTGGTTGAAAAAATTTAAATTGTGTATTTGGAGAAGCCTGGAAATATTCTAAGTGTACTACATACATTCATGAAGCTGTGCAAACAACAAGTTATATAAAATTTTAAAAGTCACTGAGGCAAAATGCCTCATAGTAAGCAAAGATACTATCTATACATGTAAGAATTGATGTTATACTAACTTATCTTGAAAATAAATAAGCTCCATTTAACTTCATTTGGGCTGTAAATTTAGAAAAACATTTCTATAGACAGTCTTTACCTGTTCTTCAAAGCAAAGTATTGGACTGAAGGGGGTCATTATAATCATCACTATCATCCCTGATTGATGGATGGGTCATTTATATCCATGTAGACATATTGCTATGTATTTGGTTATACACAATATTTCTTTGATTTATTTTTCTCATATTCTTGGAGCTTTGTCCATTAGAGGCTCTTTTATCTCATTATTGTGTACTTTTGACACATTCCTGTCAATTCATGTGCATCTTTCTTTCTACACCCTTAGTACTGACTAAATGCTTACCTTTAATATTTTGCTACAAATTTAGTAACATTCTTCTGAATCTCTAGGCTCTCAAGCTGGACTGTGTACTTCACATTTTAAGTTTACACTCTTTATATACATAACAATTACTTAACACTCATCTGGGAAAGTAGATTCAATTGGACCATATTTTTATTCATTCATCCAGCCATATAAATCAGATATCTTTAGGGTATACACCCAGAAGTGATATTACTGGGTCCTTGGGGAGATTGATTATGATCATTATAATTTCAGTGTGCTTCAAACAGTGTAGAAAACTGTAAAACATGACAGTAAGTTAGAAGGGAAACAGAATGACAGTGCTGTTCTCAAGAAGGAGAAAACCATGAAGATCAATGAAACAGTTGCTGTACACAATGCTCACAGATGGTGTTGACACATCCAGTAAGACTTCACTTGACAACTGAACACTGAACTTAGCAAGATAGAAAGCAATGCTACTCACATCAACAGGCCAATTGCCTGTCTGAAATCACTTCCAAGTCAGAGAAAGATATGAAGAATTGAATATTTATTTTCCTGATATTTTTAACAATTATTATTTTCATTTCAAGCTGTTACCTATTTGAGAATGTATGAAACTGTTCTTAATAAATCAAGATATGTTCTTGTAGAACAAATGAGTGACCCACTAACTCACTTTCATAGGGTGAAGTTTTTTTTTTTATTTAAAAGTTTTTCCATGTCTGCCTCTGCTCCCCCTCCCTCCTAGTCCTCCCCATCCCACCCCCATTTATTCCCCAAGGAGGGCAAGGAGTCCCAAGGTGAGTCAGTTCAGTCTGGCATTTCCAGTTGAGGTAGGGCTGAGTCTTTCCTTCCAGGATTATGGCTGAGTAAGGTGTTCTTCTGTAGGGAATAGGCACCAGGAAATCCTGATCCTAATGCAAGAGGCTCCACAAACTGTCCACACCATTTGACAGTTGTCTCCCTTTGGAGAGTTTAGTTCCTTTCCCTGAAGGTTCTTCAGCAATTGTTTTGGAGTCAATGAGCTCCCAATAGCTCAGGTCAGCTGTCTCTCTGGGTTTCCCCCTTGTGATCCTGGTCCTTTTGTTCATATATTCTCTCCTCTCTCTCTCTCTTCAGCTGGTCCTGGAGCTCAAGCTAGCGCTTAGGTATGGATCTCTTCTTCAGCCTCTATCAAATGTTGGATGAAGATTCTATATAATGACAATTAGCGTAGTCTTCATTTAATTATAGGTGAATTCCTATTTAGGCCCTCTCTCTTGTATGAGTTTATACAGTAGCATGTTTAAAATTGTGTGGTGGTAGAATGTTAATGCTTGTATTAGTCATTGTTTTGTTGCTCTGATAAAATACTATGACCAAAAGTGAGCTACTAAAGAAGTTGATTATTCTATTTTTTTCTATAGGATTAGAGTCCATCATGAATGGAAGGTATAATATGGCAGCAGAAAAAAGAAGATGGATGATTATTTTTAGATCAATAGACAGAAACAGAGAGAAAAAAATGGAATTTATAAGCATCAGAAATGTGACCAGCCTATATATCATCAGAAGCCCATCTTAATGATTTCTTTCACCTTCAAAGTTTTACGTCCTAAATGTTTTATATTCTCCACCACCCATTGAGGATTAAATGTTCATATAATGATCTCAGAGGGAATGTTATTATTCAGAGCATTTCAATGTTCTTTTTTTGACTCAATTTTGTTGAACAAAAGCATTCTATAGGAATAAGGATGTAAAGAGATACTGGACACTATAGAGAAGAAAAAGTATAAAATAAATGAGAGTAAGAATGGAAAAAAGAGCATGTCAGTAGCAGATGTAATGTAACCAAGAGGTAATGTTGTTCATTGTGACTATACCCCAGTCACCTTTGGAGATATAGGAATGGCTGATTTTATTAAGCCTTGGATTATTGCAAATAAATACAATAAATTACAGAATGATCAGGAAAGTTGGAAGACAGCAAATCAGTGACATAGTGAAAGATAGAGAATTTAATACAAGTAATTAGGGAAATGATGAGTTGAGGTGGGTAGAGGCAGACAAGTGAGAAAAACAACAGATAATTAAATATAGAAATATACTTGTCAGGACCCTAGAAGTAAGTTGAAAATATAGGAAGGAGGTGTAAATGAATGGAGGAGAATAATGCAAGGGTTTCCAGATGGGAGTAGGTGAGGTAGGGTAGAGCACAAGTCACTGAACAACAGAACGAAAGCAAAGAGATCCATATCAGAAAAATAATCGTGAATTACATGAAAATTCAAAGTGCAGCTGAAATGAAATGAAGATAGTGTTAAATAATAATGACAGGTGATTTATCCTAAAATACTAATGAACAAAAAAGAGTAAGCTTTTTGCAGTAGATGACACCAAAAATCAGCAATGCATGCATTCTTATTAGAGAGCTTCTTTGAAATATAGTGAGATTTATCTAGAAACAGAAATGAGAATATATCGGAAGAATACAGAGAAACAACAACAACAACAACAACAACAAAGTGACCCTGTTCCTGACGTGCTGTGATCCACAGGTACACAACTGTGTTCTTGTCTATACAAAAGTACATAAGATGAAGTACTTTTGTGTTTTAGAATGGAAATCTAAGGAATAAGCAGTATCGTGGGAATCTGGGCTGTGAACAATTATTGCTTAAAACAAGGATAGTGAGCACAAAAGAACCAGTCTTGATAGTACATGGAGTTAAGTGCTGATAAAATTGAGGAAGGAAAGGAACAGAGAGATTTTTTATTTGAATCATACTCATGCTTTCTAAAATCATATTACTAAAAGAGTTACTATGAAATTGTGCTTTTCACTATTCAAGCCATAATAAACAGATCCTTTAGCATCTACTCAAAAATTTCTTCACATGTAGACAATATGAACTAAACCATCTGCTCCAATTCCAGGTTACCAGCACATCTTTCTACATACCATTCCCTCCATTTTTTTTAATTTTTATTGTTTTTTTCTCATTTATCTTGGTACTTATTACTCAGTAGCTTATACAGATGTGCCTTGTTCTTTTTGTTCCTGTGTTATATACCATTACAGATTTATTTAGCCTACCTTATACTGATTAATACCTAGTCTGTTCTAGTTTTATTGGTACACAGTTAATTTTACAATGTTTATGAGTGCAGCATATGGTACAAAAAAGTTAAATTTATTGCAAAAAATAATATTTTCATTCTCAGGTTTTAATTTCACTTCTGAAAGTGCAGAGGCCTATGTCCAGAATTTCTGAGAAGTGCCATGATGACAGCATGCTAATTTTTCAAATCTTTTCCAGCTTTCCATTTGAAATAAACAAGTATCTTGCTTTACTCTAAAGGTTTCTGACTGAATAAAGGCCTTTTTGAAAAAACAAAAACAAAAAACAAAACCACAAAGAAACATAAAAATCTTAAAAGATATATTAGAGCTAGCCTTGTTGTAGGAAGTATAGGCCTATAACTCCAGATGCTCAAGAAGCCAAGGCAGAAGGATCAGGAGCTCATGGTTTGATTTTTCTACAAAGCCAAATAATGGTCAGTTTGAGCATTTTAGCACGATCTCTCAAAACTAGGAAATAAAAGTAATCAATAATCATTTTTCAGTAAAATGCCAGGGTTGTAGTTCGATGATAAACACTTGCCTAGAAGATGAAGACTTTACATTCATTACATAGTAACACACACACATTTTTAAATAAAGAAAATAAAGCCTATTATTTTACCAAAGAAAATAAGTAATATTCATCAAGTTTCTCCTACTGAACAGTTTCCTGCATCTTTCTCCATGACTAGCTACAAGTCTGAACAGAGCAGAGCAGTCTCACCCTGTTGTGAAAGAAAATCATAGTTTGTTTGACATCTATTCTGTCGATATATCCACATACCAACAGAGCATCTGGCTTTTAGGTTGGTTGACATTTTATTGTCTCCTCCCTTAGGCATGTAATTTTTACCATAGAATGTCTTACTTGGTGATTTGACTGGGTCATTTAAGGAAAGTTCAATGTAGAAAATCAGCCCTGACACCAAAACATTGTTCCTACAATGTCATCCTCTGTTTCTGTGAGGCAAGTTGAAAGCCTTAACTGCATTTTACATGAAGATTCTTAATGATGTATTCTACATTTCCATAATGGTCACTTTCTGAAAACTGGTAGCAGGATCGATTGGGAAGACATCATTCACACAGTGCATTAAATAGAGAGATGAATCTGGAACTTGCACAGACTTTTGCTCCAAAGTTCTAGTATCTTTTGTGCAAGAAATTACTCTGTAGGCTACTGAAAGAAAAACCTAGACACCAACCCAGCCACAAAACACTGGGCCTGCAATCTGTTCTTTCCATAAGATGTACTGCTGATGCAATGGTGACACAGAACTTGTAGCAGTGGCCAATCAATGTTTTGTTTAACTTGGGGTCTATGCCAATATTGAGAGCACATGCCTCTTTACTGCCTGCATGACCAGAAACTGGACACTGAATAACCAAGAAATCAAGAGCATAAACCAATATGTCTAGCAAAATCAAAACTTACTGAATTGGCGTCTAGTGGTATTCTGCTATATTAAAAGATTGGTACCTTTTTCAGTCTTTATCAGAGAGGTGTCCTCTGGCAGCAGAGGTGAGCAGGTGCAGAGAACCACAGACAGACATTATTGAGAGAGGATGGGGAGTTGTGGAGAAGAAAGAATGACCTGATGTGTCCCGCGCTACCTTCTCGCCAGCAAGAACGACGCAGTACATGTAGGATCCTTCTGCAGAAAAGCTTGAATGCATCTTGAAAGGGAGAGCATAAGCTTACAAGGCGGAGACCCCAAACGGCTAAAACCCGTCCCTTATATAGGAAACTGACCGCTGCCTAGGACGTGTCAGACTCAGATTGGCTGTAGCTCAATCGGGAGAGGTGACACCACGGGAGAGACAGAGCACAAGGAGTGGAAATTCCCCTTGCACCTGCGCAGTCTACTTATTTACACATTAGAGCACAGGATGTCGACGCCATCTTGGAATGGCGGCAGTGAGTGCGGCTTCTCACATCTCCCCCTTTTTTATAAATTATGAAGCAACAGGACACCCTAAAAATGAGTGGAGACAGTGGTCATCACCCCAGTGAATAGAAGAAAAGCTGTACGCAACATATCTCCTAGGTTCCTCACCCGAAGAGGTGTTGGCCTGGCTTTGTGGCATTTTTCCCGGAGGAAGGTGACTTGGGCGCACAACCTTCATGCCAGATGACATATCTCCCTAGATTTAGCCTTTTAAGTGCCGCAAGGCCAATCTACTGCATTTGTAACCATGCAACTCTGTTGGGCTGCTAATGCATGCTCACTCTATCTCGTGCAATGAGAGCAAGCTCCCAGTGTGCAAGAGCTGAGCAGCCAGTGACCTATTGCTTAAGCATGGATAACCAAACATCAGGGGAGATTCCTTGCTCCAAAGCTACAAGTGCTTGGGTAACCACCACCTTGTCTCTATTAGTTTGAGCCCTGAGCCTACAGACCAGCCATAGAGCCAGCACAAGCCCACAGCAGAGTATCCAACCCAAAGAATCCAACCCCTGCCCATTCTTTGAAGAGGGAAAAGGTCGAGGAAATCCAGGACGTAAATCCCTCCATCAGCGATAAGTCCAGGCGTGTGGAATTCATTTGAATAATGGCCGTTCTTAGATCTCTCAAGGTCTGCTCAAATTCCGCCGTCCAGTTCTGCAAAATAAATTGAGAGAGGCTCCTCGACAAATTAGCTGCCTTGGTAAAATTCTCATACTGAATAGAGGTCACCAGGCCCTTATTGCCTTGGCAGCAGTTTGTTGATAGGTGCCCCAATGATAATCTATCTGATTAGCGGCAAAGCGCCCTTGACCTGTTAAAAGGTCAAATGTCCATTGCTGTTGTTCTGGGGTTAAGGCCATGGCATTAGCCCTGGCTTGTTCCTGAGCTGCCTTGTGCCAGAGGGCTTTCCATTCCATGTATTGGCCCATGCTGACAAGTGAAGCCTTCACGACCGTCTGCCAATCAGCTGGCGTCATTGCGGTTATAGCCAGCCTTTCTAACTGGGCCAAGGTGAAATTGGCTGAAACCTCATATTTCCTGACTGATTCCACCAATTCCTTTATCTGATTATACTCTACGGGCGCATGTACCCGTCCTCCCTCCGCGCCTTCAAAGACTGGATACGCAAGGCGCAGCTTTCTTCTAACTTTGTCTGGGAGGAAAGAAAAGGACTTCGGACGCATCTCGTAAGGAGGAGGTGCCGAAGGGACCACCTGTGAGGAGGACACTGGATGTGGGTGCTGTCAGCCTCTTTTGTTACTTGGTAGGCAGTCATCTGGATGGTACCTCTCTCCTTCATACCTGGCTGCCTCCTCATCCAATTCTGCCTCCTCCTCAGGTTTTAATTCTTCATTTTCTGAGTCCCCTGAATCATCAGAACTCTTCAAGTTTAAAGCTTGTAATTCCTGCATAGGGTATGGGGTAGTCCCCCCTTTATTCTTTACAGTAGGTAGGGAACTCCCAGATTCATGAGAATACACTCCCTTGTCAAGAGACTCACCGGGAGGGCCATTTTCCTTATTTGGGATTGGTTGCCTTTTGCGCGCCTAACCTCTCACTATGTTCAGTTTCTGACATGCTATCCTGGAAATAATGAAAGCAGAACCCTTCCAAGAGGAGGGTCAGTAAGGCTCCCAAAACAATTACCAAGGCCTCAACACTACCTTCCCATGATGGTGACAAGTTCAAGCCAAAATCCAGAAAAGACATACCTCTCTGAACGTACCTGCCTGCAGTTCTGAATTCTCCTTGGGGTCAAGGGGTCTCCAATGATGCCAATGATGTTGAAATTTCCCGGGTTTCCGGCACCAGAAGTCCCGCGCTACCATCTCACCAGCAAGAACGACGCGGCACATGTAGGATCCTTCTACAGAAAAGCTTTAATGCATCTTGAGAGGGAGAGCATAAGCTTACAAGGCGGAGACTCCAAATGGCTAAAACCCGTCACTTATATAGGAAACTGACCCCCGCCTAGGACGTGTCAGACTCAGATTGGCTGTAGCTCAATCGGGCGAGGTGACGCCTCGGGAGAGGCAGAGCACAAGGAGTGGAAATTCCCCTTGCCCCTGCGCAGTCTACTTATTTACACATTAGAGCACAGGATGTCAATGCCATTTGGAATGGCGGCAGTGAGTGCAGCTTCTCACACTGATGTGGTGGGAGGGGGAAGGGACCTTGAAGAAGGATATACAAGGATAGAAAGTGTAACTTCTTTGTTAATAGTAATAATAATAGTAATAATAATAATAATAAATATTAAAATTAAAAAAAGAAAAGAAAATCTTTATCTTTTCCCTCCAGTCAATGATTGGGGAACCCTGAGGAAGAGAGCAAAGAAAGACTTTAGAAATCAGAGGGGTGCAGAACTTGGCCCTGCTCAATTAACCAAGCAGGACCTATGCAGACTCACAGAGACTGAATAGTCAGGCACAGAAAATGTGTGGGTCTGTACCAGGACCTAGGCGTATATATTATGGCTGTTAGTTTGGTGTTTTTGCATAATGATGAAGGTATATCTCTGACTCTTTTGCCTGCACTGGGTTCTCTTCTCCAGCTTGGATGTGAGTGCTTTTTCATTGTTTTATTGTATCTTGTTTTGGTTGTTTTTTTTTATTGTCTTTTCAAGACCTGTTCTTTTTCCAGGCAGTGAATCTGGGTAAGAAGAAAGGTTGGGGATCTTGGAGGAGAAGAGGGAGGGAATATTGTGGTTAGGTTGTATTGTATATGAGAAAAATCTATTTTCAATTTAAGATAAAAGAAAATTAAAACAATAAATAAAGTTTCTTTTTCCACCTTTTTGACCTCTTTTATTTTATCTATCTGGTTTATATGATATAAGAAGTTAAAATAAAAAAGGATTGACTAAAATCATATTTGTCTAAGCAAAAATAAAGTTGTGAACATTTTAAAGTATCATATACAATCCTACAATTTAAGAAGTTTCTATCAGTCTAATTCATGTAAGTATGAATTTTTCTCCACATAATAAAGGTAGAGTCAAATTTTTTCCATGAGTTCTTCTACAGTTAAAGACACAATATCCAGGAAAATGGTTTCAATGTCATGGTGTCCAAGGGAACAACAAAAGCAAAAGAATCACTCTTACCTTCTCACTCTCTTGTCTTAACAGTTTATCATGTCTTCTAGCTGGTTCATAAATATTTTGATGTTAAAATTCTGATTCGGATTCATTTGCCTCTGGAAGAAACTCCATAAAATAAAAGGAGTCTAGTACCCCCAAATGAAATCACAAGAGCTGATTATGACTTCAGATTACAACAGTACATTTCTAATATAATTTCCTTGGCTGAGCCTATATATAAAAATTAGTACATTTGGAAAACAAAATTAGTAAGGCATTTTATTCCTTTACAGACACAGTTACCACAATAATGATAAAAAACAAAGAAACAATAGCTCATCAGACTGCATCTAAGGACTTCAACGGGTTTCACAACTTGACGTGTAACTTGTCTCCCTGATGCATCTACCATTATATTTGAAAAGAGTTTATTGCATTCTTTGTTCTATTGCTGCAAAAAATCTTTGTGAAATTGTTAACAATGCAGAAATATGTTACATGGGACAAATTGTATCCATGTTCTGACAACATGGTTATATATTTTGACTCCACAAGAAACTACCTCTTTTCTTCTTTCATTTCAGGGCTGTTTGTCATTGATATTGATTGCCACTGTAAACTTTTTATTCTTTTTATTATTATTATTATTATTATTATTATTATTATTATTAACAAAGAAGTCAAACTTTCTATCCTTGTATATCCTTATTCAAGGTTCCTTCCCACTCCCACCACATCGGGTCATTTGTTCTTCTCACAAATCCCCATCCCTTACCTGGGCAGGCAGCAGGCAGTCCCATGGTCCTGCTGACCCAATATTGCTTAGTTCAGTCTCCACTCCTGGCAGATCCAGTTTACTACCCCCTCCCTCAAGAGTGAGTCAGGTGTTCCTATAGGTGGAGTGGGATCCAAGGAGTCAGTCCAGGGTGCTTCCGATCCAAAGCTGTTCAGTGGTTGTGGCTTGCAGCTTGGGCATGATTTGCTTTTTTTCTTATTTGTTTGCTTGTTTGTTTAGAGTCCACAAATGAGTGAGTACATCCCCTGCTTATCTTTCTGGGTTTGTGATACCTCACTCAGGAGGATATTCTCCAAGTCCATCCATTTGCCTGCAAATTTTAGGATATCATTTTTTCTTACTGCTGAGTAGTATTCCATTGTGTAGATGTACCACAGTTTGTTAATCCATTCTTCAGTTGAGGGACATCTAGGTTTTTTCCAGGTTCTTGCTATTCAAAATAACACTGCTATGAATATAGGTGAGTTAATGCCTTTAGAGTATGACTATGCTTAAGGTATACACCCAGAAGTGGTATTGCTGGGTCCTTGGGGAGATTGATTCTCAATTTTCTGAAAAACCACCATACTGTGTTCCAAAGTGGCTGAACAAGCTTACACTCAAACCAACAATGGAGAAGTATTCCCCTTGCTCCGCATCCTCTCCAGCATAGGTTGTCCTCTGTGTCTTTTATCTTAGCCAATCTGACAGGTGTCAGGTGGTATCTCAAAGTTGTTTTGATTTGCATTTCTCTGATGGCTAAAGATGAGCACTTTTTCAGGTGCCTTTCAGCCATTTGTAATTCTTCTGCTGAGAATTTCTCTTTTTAGATCTGAATGCCATTGTTTGATTAGGTCATTCAAGGTTTTGGGCTCTAGAATCTTGAGGTCTTTATATGTCCTAGAGATCAGTCATCTATTGTTGTAGAACATTTTACCTGTGTCTGTTTGGGCCAGGGGGTTTGTAACCTGGCGCAAGTGCCTGCAGGTGGAACCTGGTTTGCTGTGGCTTTTGTCCCCCAAAGAAATGAATCACACACATATCTTTTAAACTGTTTGGCCCATGTCTTATGCACATTACTACCTAGCTCTTTCTTCTTAGATTAACCCATTTCTATTAATCTTTCCCATGGCTCACCTAGATTCCTCCATGTTGCTTCTGCAGCAGACAGATGGAGACTGACTTAACCCTACCCTTCTTCCTACCTGCTTATGCTCTGATTCTGCACCCACTTCTATGGTTCTCTACATAGGCCAAATCTGCTACTTTATTTACAGCATACAGAACACTCCACCACACTCTATCACTTGTAGGATTGGTGAAAATGTTTTCCCATTCTGTAGATTGTCATTTTGTCCTACTGACAGTGTACTTGGCTTTAAAGAAGCTTCTTAGCTTCAGGAGATCCCACTTATTGATTGTTGGTCTTAGTGTCTGTGCCACTAGTGTTATATTTAGGAAGTGTTTGCCTATGCCAATTTGTAGTATTGTATTTCCCACTTTCTTTTCTATCAAGATTAAAGTGGCTGGGTTTATGTTGAGGTCTATGATTCACTTGGATTTGAGTTTTGTGCAGGGTGACAGGCTCAGATCTATTTGCATTTTTCTACACACTTTCATCCAGCTATGCCAACACCATTTGTTAAATATACTATCTTTTTTCCATTGAACGTTTTGGGACACTTTGCCAAAGATCAGGTGTTTATAGGTTTTTGGGTTAATGTCTGGATCCTCAATTCTATTCCATTGATCCACAAGTCTGGTTTTATGTCAGTACCAGGCTGTTTTTATTACTTTAGCTCTATAGTATAACTTCAAGTCAGGGACGGTGATACCTCCTGAGGTTCTTTTGTTGAGTAAAATTGTTTAGGCAATTCTGGCTTTCCTGTTATTCCACATGAAATTGAGTATTGTTCTTTCAAGTTTCAAAAAATATTGTGTTGGGATTTTGATGGGCAGTGCATTGAATCTGTAGATTGCCTTTGGTAGAATTGCCATTTTTACTATGTTGATTCTACTGATCCAGGAAAATGGGAGGGCTTTCCATTTTCTGATATCCTCTTCAATTTCTTTCTTCAGTGATTTAAAATTTTTGTCATATAGGACTGTTACTTCTTTGGTTATAGTTACTCCAAGTTATTTAATACTATTTGCAGCTATTATGAATGGCAATGTTTCCCTTATTTCTTTTTCAGCTCTTCTATCTTTAGTATATAGAAGGGCTACTGATTTCTTTGAGTTAATCTTCTATCTTTCTACATTGATGAAGTTGTTTATTAGCCATAGTAGTCCCTTGGAAGATTTTTGTGGGTCACTTATGTATACAATCATATCATCTGCAAATGGAGATAGCTTCACTTCTTCTTTTCTAATTTGTATCCCCTTAATCTCTTTTTGTTCCCTTATTTCTTTAGCTAAAACTTCAAGAAATATATTGAATAGATAAGGGGAGAGAGGACATCCTTGTCTAGTTCCTGAATTTAATGGCATAGCTCTGAGATTTTCTCCATTAAGTTTGATACTGGCTGTCGCCTTCTTGTAAATAGCCTTTATTATAGTTAGCTATTCTCCCTGTATTCCTGATCTCTCCAGGGCTTTAATCATAAAGGAGTGTTGGATTTTTTCAAAGGCTTTTTCAGCATCTAAGGATATGATCATGTGGTTTTGTTCCTTTAGTTTGTTTATATTATGGATAACAGTTTCAGTTTTTCCTATGTTAAACCAGCCCTGCATTTCTAGGATGAAGCATACTTGGTCCTGGTGGATGATATCTTTTATACATTGTTGTATATGGTTTGCCAAAATTTTGTTGAGAATTTTTGCATCAATATTCATGAGGGAAATTGGTTTATAATTCTCCTTCATTGTTGTGTCATTGAGTGGCTTGGGTATTAGGGTAATTTTGGCCTCAAAAAAGGAATTTGGCAATATTCCTTCAGTTTCCACTGTGTGAAATAGTTTGAGGAGTAACGGTAATAATTCTTCTTTGAATGTCTGGTAGAATTTGGCACTGAAACCATCTGGACCTGGGCTTTTATTTTTGGGAAGGCCTATAATGACAGCTTCAATTTCCTTAAGGGGTATAGGCCTGTTTAGGTAATTAATCTGATCTTCATTTAATTTTGGCAAACAGTATCTGTACAGAAAGCTTTCCATTTCTTCTAGGTTTTCCATTTTTGTGGAATACAGATTTTCAAAGTATGATCACATAATTCTCTGTATTTCCTGGGGGTCTGTTGTTATGTCCCCCTTTTCATTTCTGATTTTGTTGATTTGAACACTCTTTCTCTGTTTTTTGATTAGTTTGGCTAAGGGCTTATCTATCTTCTTAACTTTCTCAAAGAACCAACTCTTAGATTTATTGATTCTTTGTATTGTTCTTTTTTTTTTAATTGTATTGATTTCAGTTCTAAGTTTGATTATTTCCTGCCATCTACTCCTTCTAGGTGAGTTCACTTCTAATTGTTCTAAGACTTTCTGCTAAGCTGTTAGGTCTCTAGTGTGGGATTTCTCTAGGTTTTTTATATAGACCTCTAGTGCTATGAATTTTCCTCTTAAATCTGCTTTCATTGTGTCCCAGAATTTTGGATACATTATGGATTCATTTTAATTAAATTCTAGGGAGACTTTAATTTCTTTTTAATTTCTACCTTGACTCAGAGTTGTTTCAGCTGAGTGATGTTTAGTTTCCATGAGTTGGTAGGATTTATTTGATTTTTGATGTTGTTAAAGTTTAATTTTAGTTCCTGGTGGTCTGATATGTTACAAGGGATTATTTTCATTTTTTTGTATCTGTTGATATTTGCTTTATGACCAATTATGTGGTCAGTTTTGGGGAAAGTTGCATGAGGAGCTGAGAAATATGTATATTCCTTTGCATTTGGGTGGAAGCTTCTGTAGATATCTATTAAATCCATTTGCATCATAACCTCTTTTAAACTCCTTATTTCTCTGTTGAGTCTCTGTCTGGTTGACCTATCCAGGGTTGAAAGAGGGTTATTGAAGTCTCCCATTATATGGGTGTAAGAATTGATGCTGGATTCAAACTTTAGCAGTGTTTCTTTTACATAGGTAGGTGCCCTAATTTTAGGGGCATAAATATTCAGGATTGAAATCTCCTCTTGACCAATTTTCCTGTGATGAATAAGTAATGACCATCTTGGTCCCTTCTAATTGCTTTTAGCTTAAAGTCTACTTTGTTAGATATTAAGATTGCAACCCCCGCTTGTTTCTTAGGACCATTTGACTGGAAAATCTTTTCCCAACCCTTTACTCTAAGCCTGTGTCTGTCTTTGCGGTTGAGATGTGTTTCTTATAGGCAGCAGAAGGATGGCTTTTGTTGTTGTATCCATCTTGTTAGTATTTGATGTTTTATAGGATAGTTGAGTCCATTAATGTTAAGGGATATTAGTAACCATTTATTGATATTTCCTTCCATTTTTGGTGGTAACTTGTTTGTATTTCCTTTCTCTGGATTATTCTTCTGTTGGGTTATTGATTGTTTGTGGTTTGATGAGTGTATCTGGGATCCTTAGGTTGGAGTTTTCCTGTAATGCTTTCTGTAGTGCTGGATTGGTAGATAGGTATTTTTTAAGTCTGACTTTGTCATGTAATATCTTGTTTACTCCATCTATGGTGATTGATAATTTTGCAGGATATAGTCTTCTAGTTTGTCAGCCATGCTGTTTTAGTGTCTGTATAATTTCTGACCAAGACCTTCTAGCTTTCATTGTTTCCATTGAATAGTCAGGTGTTATTCTGATGGGTCTGTCTTTATATGTAAGTTGGCCTTTTTTTTTTTTTTTTTGCAACTCTCAAATTTTTTTCTTCAGTACTTTGTGTTTTTTGACCTGAATATAATGTTGCGCACTGACATTTTTTGGGGGATCATGTCTATTTTGTGTTCTTTAAGCTTCTTATATCTTTATAGGCATTTCCTTCTTCATGTTAGGGAAGTTTTCTTCTTTGATTTTATTGAAAACATTATCTGTGC
This sequence comes from Sigmodon hispidus, assembly GCA_004025045.1. Classification (NCBI taxonomy): domain Eukaryota; kingdom Metazoa; phylum Chordata; class Mammalia; order Rodentia; family Cricetidae; genus Sigmodon; species Sigmodon hispidus. The sequence goes on along the minus strand of PVIH01007211.1, from coordinate 35,643 downwards.
CTTTGAGCTGGTATTCTTGTCCTTCTTCTAATCCTATTATTCTCAAGATAGACCTTTTCATGGTGTCCCAGATTTCCTGAACATTTTGAGTTATGGCTTTTTTGGTTTTAGTAGTTTTTTTTTTTTTTTTTTGACTGATATATCTATTTGAGCTACTGAGTCTTCCACTTCAGAGAGTCTATCTTCCATCTCTTGAATTCTGTTTGTTATGCTTGTATCTGTGATTCAAGCTTTTTACTTAAGGTTTTCTATTTTCATCTTTTCCTCATTTTGTGCCTTTTTTATTGCTTCTATTTCACCTTTTAGTTCCTGGCGTGTTTCCTTCCTTTTTTGGTTTACTTTTTCTTGGTTTTCTTTCATAGATTTGTTCATCTCTTCCAATTTTTTGTTTGTATTTTCTTCTATTTCTCTAAGGCAATTTTTCATATCTTCTTTGAGAGTTTCGATGATCATCATAACTCTCATAACCATAACATGATGTTCCTTCCTTCTGTTTCCTCTTCATTTCTCAGTTCAGTTCTTATAGTTGTAGGACTACCACTTTCTTCTGGAGTTATGTTGTTGTTCTTTATATTATCATGTAAATTTTTGCACTGGAGTCTGCCCATGGCTTCAGTGGTTCATGATTAGGTGGCTCCTGGTCTGTTGTGGAAAGCAGGCTTGTGTGTCTCCTGTCACCTCTGAGCAAAAGGTCTTCTCAATCTCTACGTCTGTTCTGGGCATGGGACTGAATTTCATGTCATCAATCCTTTTCCATTTGAGCAGTTGGAGTCAGGGTGGCTGTTCGAGTTCCCTCAGTTGCACCTGGGGGGACCCTGACAGCCAAAGTTTATTTCTGTCTGCTACAGAGTATGTGGGGACACACTCCACAGACAGCACCTGGTTCTGGAACTGGGACCAGACTGGAACACAATTTTTCCTGGCAGGGATTCAGGCACTGGGGCCTGCTGAACCCACCTCACCTTTGGATGGAATCTGAGTCTGTCTTTCAGAGTCCTCAGTCCTTTTCTGTTTCCTCAGTTGGAGCTGGTTGGCTGTGCAAATTCCCTCAGCAGCAGCTGGGGATACCCTGGCAGTCAGAGTTTATCTCTCTCTGCTACAGAGTGTGTTGTGACATGGCCATGATAAATTTTTATTCACTGATGGTTTATTGTATCCTTATAGAAAGATAAAATAGGAAGAGATTGAGGGATGAATAATGGACAGCAAAGAATGCAATTGTGTACTTTCTTTTGTTAAATTAATTTGTTATAGACAGTAAAACACTGACTATAATTGTATAGATATTAACTATATTTCCTAAGTGCTGACATTTTACCTAGCTGGTTTTGATCATTTATAAAAATACATAAACACTTGTTAACAGACAAAAGCTGTAGTAGGTTTTGCCCTAGCAGTCTCAAATAATGACACAAAAGTTTATATTAATTGTGAGCTCTTTAGACTATGGCTCAGGTATATTACTATGTAACTCTCATATTTTAATTAACCCATATATGTTTAGTCACATGAATTGGTACTCTTTTGCTCAGTGAAGCTTTCTCATCCCACTTCCTCTCTCTCTCTCTTTCTCTCTCTCTGTCTGTCTGTCTGTCTCTGTCTCTCTCTCTCTCTGTCTCTCTCTCTCTGTCTCTCTCTCTATCTTCCCTTCCTCTCCTCCCTACTCTATCTCTTGCTCTGCCAGTCCAGTTGCCCCACCTCTACTTCCTGTCTAGCTACTTAATCAATTAGTGTATTATTAAACCAATATTTAGAACGGCAAATATTGGCAGCGATCAAGAACATAATCTCAGCAAAAAGTAATCCAAATATATTAACTTGAATGTTAAAATTCAACAATAGCAGTGGTTATTTGAATGAATTTATATGTTTTCTCCTGAAAGGATGCTTCTGTATTGCATAGTTTTTGATATTTACAGTTGCAGTTTTTCATGTTCTAGATAAGGTGGAGGCTAACTCTAAAAAGAGGGCTTCCTAAAGCTCTTAGAGTTAACATCTAAGCTGGGGTAACTGAAGAAATGCAAAACAGAGATCCTGTGCTTAACATACTGAATTAGAGACAAAGCTGGAAGCAAAGATGATGGAGATTTATTGGATGTGGCCACACTGGAGAGAAGAACAAATAAATATGTCCTATGACCTCAAGCCTTTGGATAATTAGAATCAATTGTGACATGAACACTAGTTTTACTGAAAAGGTAAGAGGGCTGTATAACTAAGCAGTCATCGTCAAAATGTGGTCCTGCCCATCATTGTCTCTGCCAGAGTCTGTATTACAAGATAATTCAAAAAGATATTCAGACTGTGAGAAATCCCTTCCTGGGGTGCATGGTCATTCTCTGCATGGTTATCGCCCTTAGATTTTCAGTTCCCACAACATGACATTTCTGGAGAAATTCTAATAATTGAAATCAATTATTATAATAATCTTATAGACAAAGGAAGGGCAAGGTATCTCTTTAGAACATCTTCTCACCTGCCAAGATGATTACAGTAATTGCTGAAAAATTGTATAAATTAGTAATTTGTTATAGCATGGAGCCAACCTCTTTCCCCAATGGAAGACACAGTAAAAGAAAGAAAATTTATTTAGACAAATGGGCCCATATCTTTACAATGTGTTTGTGCACTAGAGATTAATTACACTATATCTGTATACTAGGCTTGTTCAGGTAACAGGGACAGATAATGTTTGGTGCCTTGGTATTAGTATAAGACCAAACTGAAACTGCCAGTAAATTTTAGGAAAGTTCTACAGCTTAATGAGCAAAGATGGTGTACTTTCAACAAACACAAGAAAGGCAATCATGTAAATCGGAACCCTTTGAATTGCAAACTAAGAAACTTAAACTGAGAGAAAAGAGTGTGTTGTGGTTCCTATCAGTGCACAGATCTTGTTAAAAGAAATAGCAAGTAAAGTTCATGCATTCTTGAATAAGAGCTGAAATATTTGCAGGGAATTTTAAAACAAAAGACCTAGAATGGGGGGTACAGAAAGTGTAAAGAGTGAGGGAAGGAGAGAGGGAAGGAAGGAGGGAAGAACAGAGAGAGAGAGAGAGAGAGACTTGATTAAAATTAAAATAATGAACACAATATTAATGAAGAAAACAATATTTTGCTAGGTTTTAAAGATGCACCATCACTTTGCTGACCATGTTTTAACCTTGGATTCTATGCCAAACTAGATGGGTGTTCTACTCTGCCCTGGGTATGTATGTCTAAGATTCTTAGGAATCTGTAGGCAAAATCAGCAACAAAAAGATCTTTATGATGTAGTCTTCAAGTCCTAGGGTAGCACATGCTCCCAAACATCTTCTGTTTTAAAATCCTAAATATAATCCTTTTAAAAGAAAACCTTTATTTTTTTTTTTGCTCCAATAAGGAGATAATACCTGTTGTTATTAATTTCAGAAGCTTGTATATAATGCATGCTTACTATTTTAATAGCATAGATGACCATTCCCCTTAGAGAAACACCTGACTCAGTCTCAATGTTGGGGAGAGAAAACTTGATTTGCCAGCAGTGGAGGCTGAACTGAGCATTACTGGGACCTTGGGACCTTGGGACCACCTGCCCATGCTGGGGGTGGGTATGTGGAGATATGGAGAAGAGAGAATGACCTGATGTGGTGGGAGGGGAAAGGGACCTTGAATAAGTATATACAAGGAGAGAAAATGTGACTTCTTTGTTCATAATTTAAAAAATGGAGAAAAAAAGAATGTTAATTAAAAAAACATTTTCTGTGAATCCTACCATCAGGGCAACAATGATTTAAATGAAGATTGTCATCTTGCATTTATCAAACTCCATCCATTGGGATCCTTTCTATCTTATTGGCCATATTTTACTATATATTCACCCCAATAATTAGCATCTTAAAAATCATTAGCAGCCCGTTAGAGTGTTGCTGGTGTCTGTTATTTTAGCCAGGATATTTGCTGCAGCTAAAGCTGTCTGAGAGCTTACCTGTGAGTTCATTAATTTGACTATTGGCAGAAGGTCTCAATTTCTGACTGTGGGCTGAGGACCATAGACCCTCCAAGAAGGAGGAGGGAGTGGGGGAGAGAGAGAGAGAGAAAGAGAGAGAGAGAAAACAATACAACAATGTAGAGGTCTTAAATTCTCAGAAGCTGCAGTCCATCAGGTCGATATTAGAGGTTGGGTACTAAAGGTTATTAATGTAGTTAAGTTAATGTTAATTATTCTTAAATTTGAATTACAGTTTTATTATAATTTTATTCAGTCCAATGATTAAATTCTGAAGTTAAACATCAATAATAATATCTATACAAAACAATTAAAGGGCATTATAATCTAACAAACCAAAATTGCCTGAGGATCAGAGAGCAGAGCCAGCCACCGGGTTAACTATGGAGGTAAGGCAGTAGTGGTAAATGCCTTTAATCTAGCACTCTGGAGGCAGAGATCCCTCTGAATCTCTGTGAATTCTGGGTTACTCTGGACTACAGGAGATTAATTCAGTCTAAAAGAGAAACAGAGTCAGACAGTTGTGGCACACACATTTAATCCTTTGCTCTCAGTAAATAGAAAGCACAAAAGCCTTTAATCCCGACTCTAGGAAGGTTAAGGCAGGAAGTGATATGATTGAGCAGAGAAGGCAACATAAGGGAAAAGGAGATAGGAGTTCCCCCTCCCTTTATCTTTCTGCTGAAGACTCAGAGCATTAAGTATGAGGAACCCCAGAGACAGGAGCTTCCCCTTTCAGCATGAGGATTAAGTAGATATGAGAAGTGCCTGTGGCTTGTTCTTCTGTCTCTCTGATCTTTCTGCTTAGACCCAATATCTGGCTCTGAGTTTTATTAAAGGCCAATTAGAATTCATGCAATAAGACTTGAGAAGACAGAAAAAAGGGAATGCAGAAACACATGATTAATATGGGAGGCAGATTTTGTAAATTCTACAATTTTAACATTATTTTAAGATTCCTAATTATTGTAGAGTTTTACTTATTATGATGACTCAAAGTTCAATTCCTGAAAATCAGACTGAAAGACCCTCAAATGAGGACCTTTCCTCAGAAGGAGACCCCGAGTCCCAAAGACCAAGCCGAGCCACAGATCAGATGCAAATTGCAAGAGGGTTTTATTCAGGTTACAAAGATATCCCCAGGCAGCAGTAACTCGGAGAGCAGACTGGCACGCCGAGGCTTTGTTCAGGGGCTTTTTATAGCATAGGGGAGAGCGGGAAGCAGACTTACAGAAGCAAAAGGTGCGTGGTTATAGGGAGAGCAAGGAAATCATTTGTTCATTTAAAGACAACTTTTACTTATTGGATGAAGGCCTAGTGGCGGGAAGGAACGGCGGGGGGGGGGGGGAATGGTCACTTGCTGGGATGGGGGGCTTTTTGAGCATTTGGCCCTGATTACAGGCTTCTTGTGGTCTGTGGTCCCGGTCACGTACTTCTGGATATCTGATGGTTTCTTAGCAACCCTTTTACTATCTGCCTGCTCACAGGCTTGTGCTTGTGTGTGTGTGTGGGGGGAACATTCTGCTCTACTGAATACCTGAACTGCGTGCCTGGGTCAAACCCTAGAACCCAGAGTCTTTCATTCCTCTATTTTTTTTTTATGACAATGAGTAAAATCTTTAACTCATAGGTTTGTATCATACTGCCTCACGGCCTGGTACTGTTGGGCGAGTACCATAGTTTGCACAACTGACAATCTATCTTTCTTTAACAAACTGAGTTAATCTATTAATAATGCATGGCCCAAAAGTCAGTATTAACAGGAGCAAAACAAGGGGACCCATCAAGGATGACATTAAAGTGGTGAACCAGGGTGACCTATTCCAAATGCCCTCATACCAAGATTTTCGGGAGTCAAATTCTTGTTTTCTTTTGTCTAGCCTTTCTTTGAGTTTATCTAAAGTCTCAGTTACTAGCCCGGTTTTGTCAGCATAAAAACAACATTCTTCTTTAAGGGCCGCACAGAGGCCTCTTTCTTTTAGGAACAACAAGTCTAGCCCTCTCCTGTTCTGCAACACTACTTCGGAGAGGGAGGTGACTGAGTCTTTAAGGTCCCGGATAGCTTGCTCAGCTGCCCTGAGGTCTTCATTCATGGCATTGTGTAAGGATTCGTACTGACCTGTTTTAATTATGGCTGTCGTCCCGGTTCCTATACCTGCAGCTATTCCTCCAACACCCAGTAACATGGCCAGAGTCATAAGGATCACTGGTTCTCGCCTTTGCCTCGTCTTGAGATCACTCCAATCATGATAGTTTAGGACCACCTCATCTGTATGGTAGGTGATTCGAGGCCATAACTGGACCAGCACACAGTAATCTCGCGTCTGGTCCAGGACAGCAGCAGACACACACGGGGTCAGTCCTGTACTACAAGCCCAGTAAGTCCTGTTGGGGGCAACTAAATAATAGGATCCAGTCCAGATCTTGGTGGTGGTTTCACAGAGGATTGCCTTAGTCTTAGGTGGCAGGGTGCCTATGCATAATCCCGACCCCGAGACCTGGGAGAGGGTCAGGCGATGGTCTGAGTTTTTGCAAGCCTCATCAGGGGTCCTGAGGTTGGTGAAATTGCTGTTAAGGGCGATGCCCTCATAGTAAGGTGGGGTTGTATTTAAGCATAACCAGCAATTTTTAGCCTTCTCGGGGCTAGTGTGGTTGAGTGCCTGATATGCTCCTTTGATCAAGTTCAGAAGTCTATCTCCTGTTCCGGGTATTCTTGGGGTCTCACTGGCTTGTATAGCTGTGGAGGTGGCGGGAGGTAGGGTACTGCTGACTACTGGTTTGGAGGCCTTTGACTGGGGGGGGTTGGGTGCCCTCTGGTCAGAAAGTGCGGGATTAGGGCCCACCGGGAGGGTTCGGGTCTCTTGAATACGTAATCTGATTTGGAACAGAACTCCTCGGTCATCTCCATATTCATACCATCTTAGTCCCCACATATGGCCTGTTCCCCAGTCAGTGAATTTCTTTCCAGCGGGGGTGAAAGAGATGTTTAGCGGGAGCGAGAGTCCTGCCTTATACTTATGTTGTCATCCCCCAAGTCTCCCTTCCTCGCATTTTTCCTCCCCCCACCTTCCATGTTGTTCTACTCCATATTCTTTAGGGTACCCTCTATGGACTGTAATCAAGTCCCAAGAGGAAGTTGGGTTCCAATAGGCAGACCCTGTGGTTTCACATCCCCAAGCTGCACAAAAATAATAGTCGCCCCCCCCCCACATTCTCTAGCTTTACCAAGGGACCTCCCATCTCTGGGGCAGACATAGAAATCTAATTGAGCTAACTTATAGCAATTAGAGGGGGACCTGCAGCCAGGTAGGTCCATGCGGCCAGGATGGATACTTCGGTTGAGGTTTTGTAGAGACACTTCAGGAATGTCCCAGTACCCATCGACCCCAGCCACCAGATGGCAAAAGTCGGGAGTGAGGTCGGGCCACCAAGTATACAGTGCATGCTGTTGGGAGATTTCCCAGACAACCTCTCCCGTCTGGGACAATACCTGCCACGTCAGTAGCTTCACCTGGTGGGGGGACTCTGGGGCTCCCAGAGGAACTTGGAACAGCAGAAATAGGACTAAGTACGTATGAGTCTTATCTTGAGTGGATTCTGAGTGCATTGGGCCTTCCATTTCTGCATGGCGTCAGGATCTGCCTGAGTGTCGGAGTCCAGGTGCACCTGCTTAATGTGAGAAGCATGGACCCAGGCAGCGATGCTGTCAACCTTCAGGGCCATGGGGGTGGTCAGGAGAACGGTGTAGGGCCCCTTCCACTGGGACTCGAGGTTTTTAGTCTGATGTCTGCAGACCCAGACAGAGTCTCCAACCTGGAACTTATGTGGCGTCACAGGTCGGTCCAGCTGGTCACGGTAGGCTGCAGCCAGAGGTTTCCACACTTCTTTCTGTACGATCTGGAGCGCCCTTAGGTGGGCTTCGAGGGAGGAGTGGTCAGCAAAAGCAGAAATCTCAGGATCAAGGAAGTTTACAATAGGAGGGGGAGCTCCGTATAGTATCTCAAACGAGGTTAAACCATGGGGTCCCGGGGTGTTCCGGGCTCTATAAATTGCTAAGGGAAGGAGGAGCACCCAATCTCTAGAGCCAGTTGCAAGCGTTAATTTAGTTAAAGTCTCCTTAATTGTTCTATTCATACGCTCTACCTGGCCTGAACTTTGGGGCTGATAAGCACAGTGCAGCCTCCAATCAATCCCCAATAATCTGGCCACTTTCTGACTTACTTGGGAGACAAAGGCTGGCCCATTGTCAGTGCCTAAGACTTTGGGCATCCCGTACCTGGGGAAGATCTCTTCCAGCAGTTTTTTAGTCACCACACTCGAGGTTTCATGCTTCATTGGAAAAGCTTCTACCCATCCTGAAAAGGTGTCTATAAACACTAGCAAGTATCTGTAACCATAAAGTCCAGGTCTTACCTCAGTGAAGTCTATTTCCCAGTGTACTCCTGGCCGGTGCCCTCTCGCATGCACTCCTGGGACCAAATGAGTTTTTCCAGCATTCACCTGTGCACAAACTGGGCAACTAGCAGTTACCTGTTGGAGTACTTTGTCCTGGTTGAGGAGCACGACAAATTAATTTTCAGTATCTAAAAGAGTCTTCATTTTTTTCTTGCTTAGATGTGTCAGAGAGTGCAAGAACCGGATCATATGTTTGGTGTAGGAAGTGGGCATGACAGTTTTACCATCTACCGTCCAGGTTTGCTCCTCTGGATCCCATGTGGCCTCTATTTTTTTTGCCAACTCATGATCCTCTGAACTATATTTCATGGGTTCTCATTGCCTTGATGGGTGGATCTCTAAGGCAAGGGCATGGCCTGACTCAGTCTGTCTTAGTGCCGCTTCTTTGGCCGTAGAGTCAGCCAGGCGGTTACCTCTTGCTACCGGGCTGTCACCTCTTTGGTGTCCCAGACAGTGTATGATACTTAGCTTCTGGGGTAGGAATAGAGCCCTAAGAAGAGCTAGTATTTCTGCCTTGTTTTTAATCTCTTTTCCTTCTGAGGTGAGTAGTCCTCTTCTCCTATAAATTTCACCATGTATGTGAGCCGTAGCGAAAGCGTACCGGCTGTCAGTATAAACATTTAGCTTCTTACCTTCAGCCATCTGTAGGGCCTGAGTCAGGGCGATGAGCTCTGCTCTCTGCGCCGACTTGCCAGGTGGTAGTGCTTTTGCCCAAATGACCTTGTTCTTGGTTGTCACTGCGGCCACTGCCCTTCATTCTCCATCCCTCAGGAAGCTGCTGCCATTCATATACCAGGTAAAATCTGCATCCGAGAGAGGTTGGTCTGTCAAGTCCTGATGGGCACCATGCACTTCAGCCAGGATTTGGAGGCAGTCATGTGGCTCAGGCTTAGTTTCATTGGGCAGAGGAAGCAGGGTGGCGGGATTGAGAGCCACTATAGGACCAAACTGTACCCGATCTGTATCTAGGAGCATGGCCTGATAGTGAGTCATTCGGGCGTTGGATAGCCACCAGTCGGGAGGTTGTCTGACCAGAGCTTCCACCGCATGAGGGGCCAGGATGGTCAGGGGTTGTCCTAGAGTCAGTTTCCCTGCATCTTTGATCAGGATGGCAATAGCGACCACCATGCGCAAGCAAGGTGGCCATCCAGCGGCAACTGGGTTGAGTTTTTTTGACAGATAAGCCACTGGGCGCTTCCATGGTCCCAACCTCTGAGTCAGTATTCCCTTCGCAAAGCCTTGTTTTTCATCTACAAATAGTTCAAAGGGTTTTGTCATATCTGGGAGCCCCAGTGCTGGGGAGTCTAGCAGGGCCTTTTTAATGTCTTCAAAGGCTTTTTGTTGTTCTTTACCCCACTGGAATAGGGTGCCCTTTTTAGTGAGGGAGTATAAGGGAGCTGCCAATTCGGCAAACCCGGGTATCCACAAGCGGCAGAACCCAGCGGTTCCCATAAATTCTCTCAGTCGGTGAGGAGTGTTCAGGATGGGGAGGTGGAGGATAGTTTGCTTACGTGCTTCAGTCAACCACCTCTGGCCATCCCGCAGTTGGTAACCTAGGTAAGTGACCTGTCTCTGGCATATTTGTGCCTTTTTGGCCGAGGCTCGGTACCCTTTCTGTCCCAACTCCTCTAGAAGGGCCTGCGTACCTTTTATGCAGTCCTCTTCTGTGGTTGTGGCTAGAAGATCATCAACATACTGGAGGAGTATCAGGGACGGGTGTTGAACTCGGAAGTCAGCCAGGTCTCCGTGTAAGGCCTCATCAAACAGGGTGGGGCTGTTCTTAAACCCCTGAGGCAGCCTAGTCCAAGTCAACTGTCCTGAGAGCCCGAGATCAGGGTCTTTCCATTCAAAGGCAAAGAGCAGTTGACTCTCAGGGTGCAGTCTCAAACAGAAGAAATCATCCTTTAAGTCCAGTACCGTATACCATACATGTGAGGGTGGAAGAGCACTCAGCAGGTTGTAGGGGTTGGGCACAGTGGGATTAATATGTTCTATTCTTTTATTTACTTCTCTTAAGTCCTGCACTGGCTGGTAATCTCCGGTCCCCAGTTTTTTTACGGGTAGGAGAGGTGTGTTCCAGGTCGACCGACAGGGGATGAGAATCCCTTGGTCAAGGAGTCGTCTTATGTGGGGCCTTATGCCCTGGTAAGCCCCTTGGGACATCGGGTATTGCTTGATGGAGACTGGGGTGGCCGTTGCTTTTAACTGAATGACAAGGGGAGGTTGTCGGTGTGCCATTCCCGTTCCCCCAGTCTCTGCCCAGGCATGCAGAAATTCCTTTAACCAGTCAGTCATATCTTGTCCCGTTGACCCCTCTCGTTCATAGAGCCTGTATTCTTCATCTAATTGCAAGGTCAGTACTTGCAGGGATGTTCCCTGAGGGCCTGTTACAGTGGCTCCTTCAGTGTCAAAGTGGATTTGGGCTTTAAGCTTGGTCAGAAAGTCTTGTCCCAATAAGGGATAGGGACATTCAGGCACGTGTAAAAATGTATGTGTCACCTTACCAGTTGCCAGTTGGACCTTTCTCTCAGTTGTCCACCGGTAGTTCCTGCTTCCAGTCACCCCCTGGACCCACGCAGATTGGTTGCTGAGGGGTCCTAAGGCTTGAGTCAGGACCGAGTGTTGGGCTCTGGTGTCTACTAAGAAGGTGACTGGTTGCCCCCCGACATTTAGAGTTAGCCTGGGCTCGGGGGGGGGGCTCCTGGCCCTGACCCCTCTAATCTTCTAGATTAAGGAGGGAGCTAGGAGGGGGTCTGGATTTTTGCAGGCCTTGTGGCTTGTTTGGGCAATCACAGGCCCAATGGCCTTTTTCTTTGCAGTAAGCACACTGGTCTTTGTCTAACGAGGCCTTCCTTCGTTCTCCTTGCCTGACTCCCTCTCTATTCTGGCCCTGCAAGACTACCGTGGCCAGGACTCTGCTCAATTCTTTGTTTCATTTCCTATCTCGTTCTTCCTGCCTCTGCCACATTCTCTCTTCTTTCTCTTCTGGTGTCTCTCGCTTATTGAACACCTTCTCTGCTTCCTTCAACAAGTCTGATAAGGTGTACCCCTGCAATCCTTCTAATCTCTGCAACTTATTTCTAGTATCTGGTCTAGACTGCCAAATAAAGGACAGTGTCATGCTAGCGGCTTGGCCTGGATCCTCAGGTTCATAAGGGGTATACATTCGGTATGCTTCTTTTAGTCTTTCTAAAAAGGCAGACGGAGTTTCCTCTTTCCCTTGTACTACTTGCTTTACCTGAGCCAAATTAGTGGGACGGTGTTCCGCCCCTCGGAGACCCGCTAGGAGCAACTGGCGGTAGAGATGTAGACGCTCCCTACCTGCAGGAATGGTGAAGTCCCAGTCAGGACGAGTCAAGGGAAAAACCTCATCTATTACATTTGGCAGCTGGGTGGGGCGACCATCTTCCCCAGGCATGTGCTTCCGTGCCTCTAGGAAAACTCTCTGTCTCTCCTCCACGGTCAGGAGAACCTGCAGGAGCTGCTGGCAATCATCCCACGTGGGTTGGTGGGTAACTAGAATAGACTCAATTAAGTTAGTCAGGGCCACCGGGTCCTTGGAAAATGGGGCATTGTGTTGTTTCCAGTTGTAGAGGTCTGAGGCTGTGAGTGGCCAGTACTGCAGCCGGCCATTCGGGCCCTCCCAGAGTGGGAAGGCTTGAGACACTGGTGTTGGGCTATTCCTCCTTTCTCTTAACGGCCAAGCTATCAGGGAATCTGCGGGGGTCTCGACTGGTGCAGGAGCTTTGGCTGGCCGGCCCCCAGGGTAAGGTGGGGGTTCATTAGTTAAAAGATCAATCAAGGGAGAATTCGGGTTGGGGGGAGAAAGGGGGTAGGTTTCTTGGGAGGGTCTGAACAGGGAAGAACAGGATAAAGGGAGGAAGAAGGGGGGCAGATGGTGGGGAAGAGGTATTAGGGAGGAGAT
>PVIH01007211.1:0-23175 GCA_004025045.1 Sigmodon hispidus | reverse complement strand
TTCAAGTTAAAATTTCCCTCTCTGGGCCACCCGACATTCATCATTACCCATTCTGTCTTGCAGTATGTGATCCACTTCTTTTTCTTCACTTCGACCCCTTGGTGGCTGGCTCTTTCGCGGACTTCAGACCAGTGGTCAAGAGTGAGGCTCAAGGGAGTCGTTACTGTCTGCCCCATGATAGTCTCTAGTGTTAGTATTAAACACGGAAATCCCACAATACAACACAGAACACAGACACGTGCTGCACAGCTCCGGCGTAAAACCGAAAGCAAAACTCAGAGGGAGACTGTCCTAAGGGTCCGGACCCCTCGTCTTCTACCAGGACCACGTATCCTTTCGATACGGGTTGAGCTCCGAAAAAAACGGGCTCCAGACAGATGAGTCCGGGGGACTCCAGAGGACCATGGAACATCTTCCAGGGCTGCAGGGGTGAAGTCCAGCCTCATCAAGCCCTTCAGGCCCTCCGCCAGATACAGACGAATCCGATCGAATCCACAGATTCAGAGGAACACACAACACATACACATACTCAGACAATGACAATGCAACGACTGCTGGCCAGCTTACCTCCTGACAGTGGGTAGGTGGTCCCGGGCTGGGGTCTTGATCTCGCTTGGGCCTCCAATATGAAAGACCCTCAAATGAGGACCTTTCCTCAGAAGGAGACCCCGAGTCCCAAAGACCAAGCCGAGCCACAGATCAGATGCCAATTGCAAGAGGGTTTTATTCAGGTTACAAAGATATCCCCAGGCGGCAGTAACTTGGAGAGCAGACTGGCACGCCGAGGCTTTGTTCAGGGGCTTTTTATAGCATAGGGGAGAGCGGGAAGCAGACTTACAGAAGCAAAAGGCGCATGGTTATAGGGAGAGCAAGGAAATCATTTGTTCATTTAAAGATAACTTTTACTTATGGGATGAAGGCCTAGTGGCGGGAAGGAACGGCGGGGGGGGGATGGTCGCTTGCTGGAACGGGGGGCTTTTTGAGCATTTGGCCCTGATTACAGGCTTCTTGTGGTCTGTGGTCCCGGTCACATACTTCTGGTTATCTGATGGTTTCTTAGCAACCCTTTTACTATCTGCCTGCTCACAGGCTTGTGCTTGTGTGTGTGTGTGGGGAACATTCTGCTCTACTGAATAACTAAACTGCATGCCTGGGTCAAACCCTAGAACCCAGAGTCTTTCAAGACAACACAGTAGGCTTGACATTGTATGTTTGCTGTGGTGTCTCTTTAATGATTATTATCGCAAAAATGAATAATTTAAAAAATACTACACTGATTCTTTGATTCTATAAAAATATTCCATATAACAACTTAACGGTAGAAACTTATTTCCTCTTTATGGAAATAAAAGATCTTCCCATTTGGTCATAGAAACAATGGCAGAAAATTCTAAAGAAGAAAAACATTTCATTGCCTCCCAAGATTCACGCTAAAAACTGTCTAAACTGTGATGTGACTCAAGAATGGAAATGTGATTTCCAACAAATGTTGCAATTTCTTAGCAGATTATCTGGTTTAATTTAAGGAGAGTGTGGACAATCAACCTGTATAAGAGTTTGCATAGATTAGATTTTGGGAGAGCAAGCTTGTGTGGTGCCCCTTATAAAATGTAAGACCTTGTCAGTGATTATTAAGTTCTGACACCTTATTTTACTTCTCAAAGATAATACCGTTCTGAAAAACTTGATGAAGCCATATTAAGAGGTGTATATCATATATTCATATCTAGCCTATAGGAGGCAGACACCACAGATACTTATTCCTACCCAGTCTATAATCGATATTCAGCACAGATATAGTCTTGTATTCTGTTCACCCCTTTGCTGGTGCATTTATCAATGTCTTCCGTGAACAGATTGTCTTCTTGACCTTATTAAGGATGCAATGAGGGGTTTTATACAGGTTACACATAATAAACACACTCTAATGTTTCAATCCTAAAACTTTTTCTTGGGAATTCTTTAAGCTTCTTGTGATATTTTAATCATTTTGAAATGCAAGTTTAAGTCTATTAAACAAAAAAAAAATATGTTATAGGCAAGTCCAGATGATTTGGTAACTCAGGACACCCAGAAGCCAAGGTGATGATTTGTTTTGTTGATATGCCACTGTTAGAAAACTCAGTCTCAGAATTACTTAGAAAAGAATAATCACTATAAGAGCTAAAGACCAGTAAACTCAAAAAGAATACTCACATCCTCCATCCATAATCTCTGAATCTTGTATTTAATTTTGGAAAAAAACAAGAATATAGCTTACAATAATAACTGTATCCATGAAGTTTTACTACTGTATCTCTCTCTCTCTCTCTCTCTCTCTCTCTCTCTCTCTCTCTCTCTCTCTCTCTCACACACACACACACACACACACACACACACATACACATACGATATAAAAAAACAGGATTAGAAATGAGGCAGCATAATTTAGTTAATGATGCATATCCTTGACATGATTCTGAAACACTGCAGTATTATACACATTATTAAACTGACTTTTTAAGTGTTCACATTTGTAAATTACATTGCCATTGTTTTGTGCTGTAGTGATTTGAAATATGGAACCTTTTGTAAAGTTTAATCTGATGAATACAGAATCTACCATAAGGGGCATACAATGAGCACAGGACTTATGTGAATAACTTTGAATTGTTTTATAGTGTATCTCACAATACAATTGAAATGTGATATGTAAAAATTTCATAATAAAAATTCTTTGGTAAATACCTTAGTCAAATAAAAAAATTAAGACATATTTTAAATGGCAAATTTTGAGCTATCTTCCATGCTAAGCATTCTATGGCTCAATTTTAATTCCAGTCCTTATAAAATTTTTAATTTAAAATATCTCAATATGAACCATTAAATAGAGGCTTACATAATTAATTAAAGATGTGAATAATTCTTTTGTATTTTTCTTTTTAAATTAAAAATTTTATTTAAAAGGCAGATGTCTAAACTAAGATTGCAGAAAATATTTATAAGTGGATGGAGACTCAACTCTTGTATAATTTGATTAGGCATAAAGAAAACTATCTTGTTTTGAAGACTATTTTAGCATTTAACATAAACTATAAAAGCACAAAGCTCTCAAGTGCCCCTCAGCCTCAAGTAAGAGAAGACTATTTTATCCTAATAAGCACCGGATAACTTCACATTTTGGGTTAAATTTACTTAATTATATATTTTTAAATTAAAAATTAAACCAGGAAATCAGACACGGAAACACTATGGAATTAGAAACTATTAACCATGTAAAGATTACTATAAATTGCAGATGTTCGATGAAGATAAAGTGGCTCAATGATGTCTACATCATTCCTAACTTGAAGCCAGTTACCCAAGTAATGCCTTAGTATTCCAAAGCAAATGAACATTTTTTTTATTCCAAAGAGTTTTTGAGTTTCTTTTTTCTGTTTTTTTTTTTTTTTTACTTTTATTGTTTCTTTGTAGATTTCACATTATGTATTTTGATCCCACTTATCTCCTTACTGTTAGTTTCATGTGTGAAAACAAATATATATTACCAAGGCCACACAGGATAGTTCATTTAAGAGAGAGTTCCCAGGTGGGTGCAGAAGTAGAGGTGAAGGACAGAAGTCAGGGGACAGAGAGAGGGCCAAACATGCCGGTGGTCTCTTTTACGAGAAGAGGCATGTAAGGATATACATCAAGCATCCAGGGAGGTGCTTCTGTAAGCAATGCTCCAGGGTTTACACAGCCACACCCAAGGGGCAGGCCTCCATACAAGATGCATCCCACCTGAGCTGAGTTGACTTAGCTATGTGGAGTGCCAGAAATCCTTACACTCGCCTCCTTAAATTAGCCCTCTTGCAACTTTCCACTCAATTAAAAGCAAATTTAAAAGAAAAACCAAACAAAACAAAGAAACAAACGAAAAGGAGGAAGAGGAGGATAAAGAACAAGAAGGAAAAAAAAAGAAAAGAACATGAGCAAAATAAGAACAAAAAAGCACAGGAACAAGAAGAATCTAATAGAAGCTGTGGAATGGTCTGTTGAGCCACACAGTTTATCCCTTAGTCCATTCATCTTTACAGGAAATTGTTCATTATTAATTTTCATTGGTCTGATTCTAGGCCTCTGGCTTCTGCTACACCATAGATAATGGGCTCTTGTGGGGCTTCCCTTAGATATCTTGTTGTCCTAAGTCATGGAGATCCTATTGTTTTGAATCTGTAGGTTCATCCCTTTTATATGCTTCAATATTTTATAGATTTGATTATGTTGGGCTAGCCAACTCACAGCTCTAGTTCTGGACCTCAGTAGCTTGGTTGGTCAGCCTGCCAGCTTTCTCTCATCATCAGTACCTGAGGAAGCTCCAGTACTGCCTTGGCTCCTTCAACCAATGTAGCATACAACAAGGAGGAGACCAGTTCTCCTGTTTCCAGGTGCTCTTTTCTGATTGCTATTGGTGGTATACAAGATAGGGGGCAGGGTCTCCTCTGCTGTGCTTGTACCCTCAGGGCTGGGTCAACTTCACCGTTGACAAAAGAATAAACTCTTGTGTACTACCCAGAAAGGGTTCAGGGCCACTCTCCTGTGTATTGTAGCTGGTTTTTAAGATTTGATGTTATTTTATTACATGGGCTAATAAAGCCATTTGCATCTATGTCTATAATGTACTTTGAGCATATATTGTGTATCTCAATACTGTGCTCTTTCTGTCACTGTATCTTCCATTTTTCTTCTTTGTTCCTATAGAAATCTTTATTTCTGTTCTCATGCCAACTATACATATAGAGATTTGTGAGGGTATATAAAATCTGGGCCGACAAATTAATAAAAAGCATACCTTATCCTACTTTCTGAGATATATTTAATTTGCTTTATATTGTAGCCAAAGTTTTTGTCTCATTTAGCCCTGCCTAGCCCCAAGGCTCAGACTCAAAGCCCTGTTAGTCCCAAATAATCACTCAATGGTTTATCTTAATTATTATCTGGCTTATATCTCAAGCTCATTACTTCTACCTCTTTCAACTTAACAAATCCTGTTTTCAATAATCTATGTATTGCCATGTGGCTCATGGCTTGCCTCTGTTTCTTTACTTCTTGTATCCTTGGGTGTCAGCTTGCAGTATCTCTTTCCTGACTCTACCCTTATTCCCATTTATCTATAATTGGATTTCCTGCTTGCCTGTAAACTGGATTCCCATAGGGCAAAGCAGCCTCTTTATTAACCAATGACTTTCATAGCATGCAGAAAGACATCCCCTATTACTATATGATTATCTTTATTCCATCTAGATTCCTACAAGTGACATAGCTTCATTTCCCTTTAATTTCTATTCTGCATATAATTCAGATTTTTCTTATTTGTTCTCCTGTTAACAGATACCTTGGGTAATTCTAAAACATAGACATCATAAAATGAAAATGCTACAATAATTAGTGGAGAACATTTTGAAATAAATTGGCTTGGAGTTTGTTTTCTTATTTATTTATTTTTTCTTTTTTTATTATGAATAAAGTCACTTTTTTATCCATGTATCCCCTTGTTCAAACTCCCTTCCCCCTGTTGCCCCTCCCAGTCACTCTCTCTTCTCCCCAGGCTTGGAGTTTTTTAAGAGGTTATTGACCTTAAGATATGGATCTTTGCTGGAGCAGGTTTGTCCTTGCCAAATTATTGTTTATAGCCTTGATCTATCTCTAGCTGCTTTCTATTTCTGTGTACAATTGAAATGAGATCTCTCACATTCTTACTGCAGCAACCTGCTGCCATGCTTACCCTGATATTGTAATGTTTTTCTATCACTACAAAGCCAAAATAAACTACACAAGGAAAGTTGGCTTTCCTTGTAATATTTTATCACAGCAATAATACTACAACTAATGTGCCATTATTATCTTTTGTTTGAAAAGAAAAATCACTAACTTTATTTGTCTCCAGATAAAAAAAAGACTCCAAGATATACTTTGCCTCACAGTATTTTAAGACCACTATGCATTTTCAATATTGGTCTTTGAAATTCCAGAAGTGAGGTCATCTCCTGAAAGTTTTTTCTTTATGGATTAGTGAGATAGAAAGTGCTAGAGAAGGCTATCAAGAGCAGAAAGGCAGAGAGAATGACTGTCTGCTTAAAGTCTTTGTTGCATCTCAATGTCTTATAATTAGACAGGTGTCAGATTCTTTCCAAGGAGATCTGTCAAAACATGTTACTTTTTTTCTCTCCCTCTCAGTTTGACTGAATTGACTGAAGGGAAAATTGAATAAAGGGACATGCTTTGTTTTGTACTTCAGCTACTACCAAAATAGAAATGCGCAATGAAAAGCATAGAAAGAACCTAAACAATGCATTGTATTTACCTGTAACAAACCCTGCTACAACAATGGTCTTTTCAGCTACACAGAAAGTTACAAAAGAGAGTGTTTGAGAGCTGAGTGTGGTTATTTAACACAAGTCACCTCAGCTTAAGGAGACACAGATAATTTGTAGAGAAAATGCATATTTCTTATAACTAATTAATATAAAATTCCAAAATTTAATGAGAAGCTTTTGTACTTTATTTTTCTCAGAATTATTTTTGAATCATTCATCAGACTCTAGCCATGTCTATTGTAAGAATTATCTGTTAGTCTTTGTAGTAAATTAGTTCATAGCATATGCTTGAAAAGAGCATTTTTCATTTCTAAGAAATAGTCATGGGAATAATTGTCTTTCCTAGAGTCTGTTTTTTTTTCAAGTAAAGTTATATACAGTTTTACTGCCAGTATATGCACAACAGTAAGCATAGAACTATAAATACCCAATGTCATTAAAAGTAGAAAGCAAAATTGTTATAGATAGGGAGAGAGTATGGAGAAATATCTTTTTCTTGCTGTTAGAACAGAACAAAAACAAAGGAAGGGAAAAGCCTACAACCAATCAATTTTAGAGTCTCTTTTATGGTATGTTTCAGTAAAGTCTTCATTTAAAAAATAATCTAATTGTTTGAAGTCACAAGTATTCTATAGGAGAGCAATGATGCACAAATACACATGGATTTCTAGGTATAGTTTTTCTGTGAATTTCACTGGTATTTATCTTTCTGATTTTGTTCTCATTCTAGTTTTAGTTCAGTTATCTTGGATATTAGTCAATGATCTGAAAATGAAGGGAAGCCTTCTTATTCCACCTCTTCTATGTCTAATTCTTGTTCCATAGATTTGACACTTAGAAAATTTTTGCTAAAAGTTATTGGCTCATCATCTGTGCCTATCAATTAACTAAATGATACGTTAAAGCTTGCAATTTTTGATTTCTTAATATATGGTTATTTTCTTAGATTAGATTCTCAGGTCTTTAAACCCATGCGAAAAGCTCAAGGAGGGTCTACCTTAACACCAGGGATAACAAAGATACCTTATTCATCTTCAAGGCTAAAGATAAAATGATAAAAGGAAACTGAACTATTTCTGGTGCTCCTTTCAAATGAATATGGTAGGCCATCCCTAAAAGATGAGAAGGCTGATGTGAGTTCTTCAGAGTGGAAGAGCCTTTCTATACTCTTAGTAAGTTGAATATAAACAGCTTGGATTCTAGAAGAACAACAGTTATCATAGCCACCTAACCTTACTGTAGCTTGCAAGTTTATTATATCATACATGAGAAGAATAATAAATGAGCAGAGAAAAAGGAGAGTTTTTGCTCTTTTTGTTTTTTGTTTGTTTTGGATTAAAAGATGCCAGAATGACTCTTTGAAAGTAGCAGAAGTTCCAAAGAGATTACTACTGTAGTATCTAGTTTAGGAACCTTTTATAATATTTCTGAATAGAAATTTGTGTTAGTTAAGGTTATAATTTCTGTAATAAAACATTAACCAAAACAAGCAAAAAAGAAAAAGCACTTATATGACTCACATTATAATCTACCATGTATGAAGTCAGGACAGAAATTTGGAGGCAGAAGCTGATATAGAGGAACTGGAGCAGTACTGCTTAGTAGTTTCCTTCCCATGGCTTGCTTACCTTGATTTTGACTGAGGATCACGATCCCAGAATCAGCACCAGCTATAACAGACTGTGCCTGCCCACATCATTCAATCAATAATTAAGAAAATGCCTTGCCTACAGCAAAATCATATGAAGACATTTTCTTAGTATATGCTTTCTCCTCTCTTATGACTCTAGCATGTGTAAAATTAACTTAAAACTATCAAACACAAAATGGATAGACATTATGCGTTACCCTTTCTGGTACTGATCATTCTATGAGCATATCATGGGATGAAGCAGTATTTCAAGTATCTCTCATTTACATGTCAAATAATTTTATATTTTTCCTACAAATTTAAAAACAACACCAAAAACAAGAAGATGCCTCATTTGTGAATTTGCATTTAGTCTTGAAAGAGTATGAGACAGTCTAGGAATCTATGGTTTTTAGTAAGATATCCTTTGAGGAATGAACATACCTAGATGCAGATCTAAGAAGACCATCCAAAGTAAACTACAAAAAGAAGGCACGAACAGACATCTGTCATCCTGCTTTTATCAGTAGATCATAGACAGCCCAAGTAGAGAGCTCATACTGCTCTTAAAATGAAGTTTCTTAGTGTCTGAATTAGCTTAAGTGTAGCCACAGAACAGAGTTTAACATTAAAGACAAAAGGAGACTACTCATGTTACCTGCCAGAGTACAAATTATACTCCACACAAAAAAGCAGATATTGAAAACTGTACTTGGACCTATTTTAAGAGGAAAAACTGAATGTACTTGAAGTTAAATTCTTTTGGAGCAAACAGTTGATTTATTTTTTTATACATATCAATTGTACAAGTTTACAGGGCTTCATACTAACTACATGGAAACATTTCACAGTGATCAGCCTAGAACCACAGTCATCTTCAATATACCAAATGTGTCTCATCTATTTGTGACTGAAACATTCAAAACATTTAAGCTATTTTGAAATATATAATATTGTTGACTATACCCTTTGCATTTTGCTGAGAACATCAGAGCTTATTTATCTTTGGTAACTGCAAAGATGGTTTTAGGAACTGGAGTTGGGAAGGTCATCAACCACAGTGTCACTACTTGACCTTGCCAAAGAAAAGAACAAACTTGTTCACCATTTCTAGCAGGAGCTAGTAGCAAAAGCACTAAAAAAGTAGCCACAAAGGCAACCCCCTGCCTCTTTCTGAGGCTCAGAAACAGGGGTGCTGATTCCTTGATGCCTCTGTTTCAAAGAGCTGACTTCCAAGTCCTTGAAAAAGACAGTGTTGGGTTGTAAAACTGGCAAGAGGCTGTGAAAAAGATTTACATCTCAAAGAAGCAGAGAAAGAATTTGCAATTACAAGTTTGCTGAAATAAATGCTCCTTCAGAAATGGAATGTCAGGGACAGAGGCAAGAAGAAAACTGACTGTAAAGTAGATACAAGCAGAATTAAGGCAGTCAGCACTTGGGCAACTGAAGTTCCTATCTTGAATCTCAGTTCAAAGGAAACTGACCAACATACACATGTGTCTTCGTCCTAATGTGCTTACAGGATGCAAGATCTGAACTAGATATTGTCATTTCATAACCTTGCTGCAGAAATCAACCACACAGCAGGATCACTTGCAGTATAAATTTATCAATAGAGTTAATACTTTGTATTATAGCATACATAAGGAACAATGTAACTGAGAAAAAGAAAAGTTTCCAAGAAACACTATCATATCATCTGAACATCCTATTTGTTTCTGCTTAGCTAAAAGTGCACTAGAAGATCAGCTTGCAAACCAAACACAAATCTAAAGCACCAGCTACTAATACTAAATACAAGGAGTCAGCTTTCTGACCCCAAACTAACAAAACCTAAAAGTTACTTTGAGTGTAACAAATGTATTTGGCTATAGAGAGCTTGCAGTGTTGAAGAGCTAGTATCTCATTAAAATTTATTGTGGGCTATCTTTAGCTAACTAAATAACAAATCCTTTCTTACCCCCACTTCTGTTGTCAGAACATCCAGATCACAGATCAAAACTATGTGGAATGTATTGATTTAAAACACTCCTACTTGTCCACTGACAGAAACTCTAAGAGTTCTCAGATAGCATCTGCAGGCTATAGCAGAGATTCCTCCACTTTGTTTTGGCCATCTTTTTTACATTTCTTCCAATATATTTTTTAAAGAGTTGTGACATATGGCTTTGTTTGTTCTGTTATTATAAAAATTTCACAACATAGCTTCTGAAGAACCATTTTAAGCAAGCACATAACCTTAGACTGAAATGGACTTGAGTTCTGCTGAGTACAAAGTAGAAAACAGGAGACAGCCTGGGGCTATCTGATAGACACTAATTAATCATGGAATGTACCAATACAGGAGATGATAGCCAAGGGCCATCTGATAGCCACTGAAGGTCTCAGCATAGGAGATAGTCTATAGAAAAAGAGTTTGACAAGCAACCAGATAACCTGAAAGCCAGGATAGCAGAGGAATTCTGGAAAGTCTCTAAAAAAATGGGTTAATCAGATTTATATCCATACTAAGACCCCTAATTGTTGTGTAACCTTGTATTTTTGCCTTTAAAATCCAGCTTACATAGATATGGGTACCTTTTCTAGCCACCACTATGATTGTGTACTAGTGACAAGGTCTCTATCAAGACTTGTACTTTTCAATAAACCTTGCTTTTGCATTTTATAGAATTTGTATCTCTGGATGTCTGTCTCTTCAGGGGTCTTGAGAACAGGGCACAATATTTCTACATTGGAAGAAGAAATTTTGAATAATCTAAATCTGTCTTCCTGGACTATGCTCATTCAGGTTAGACTCCAGAATAAACTCTGCCATATTCCCTTTGAGGTGAGTACTGTGTTTGTGCATCAACACTACAATGTGAGGACAATAATTAGATGTGTGTTTGTTTTAGTATGTTAGTCTGAGATGGTAGAGAAAAATTTTCACTCACAAAGATCATGTTATCTTAGGGCAGAACACAAGTTTTTTATTTATCCTCCCACCAATGAAAAGCCTCAGAGGTCAAAGACTATTCATGGATGCTAATTCTTTTCTTATTTCACTCACTTTTCCTCTTCAAGGACTTGTAGCTCTTTCCTTCTTTTAAATTGACAATTTATTTATTAGTTTCTGTTTTCCCTTAGGTTTTGTTTCAGAGGGGAGACCTGTGTACTTTTTTCCTAGCCTTGGGTACTTCACCTAAGGCCCCAGGTAATTTTTTAGTACTTTATTTCCAGTTGCCAGGCTTTTTGCTGTGACTAGGATCTTATACTGCTAAAGATGACTTAACTACACACTAATATGAAATATGTTAGACTCATGCACTGTATAGCTTAATCCTCTTGTCTTTTTCTTACATTCAATTCCAATTCCACCCTGGGGCTTCCTGCTTCCCCCTTCTCCCACCTCAGTTTATTGAACTGTTGTGCTTTGGTCTCAAGACTTCTAAAGTGACCACCAGAGACACAAATTCTCTGAAATGCCTAAGCAAAGTTTATTGAAAAGTAATACAAGCCACGGCAGGGATCCAGTCAAGAGAACCATCACAGTGGAGGCTGGAAGAGATACCCATGCCTCTGTAAGCTCAGTTTTTAAAGGCAAAAACCACAAAGTTAAGGGCCTAACTATGGCTATAATTTTGACTGGCTTCATTTTAGGAACTTTTCAGAATTTCTCTGTTATATGTTTTTAATTTGTCTGGTTGTTTGTCAAACCTTTTTTATAGACTATCTCCTATGGTGGGACATTCTGACTTTGTACTTTCTAGTCCCTAGAACCTATATCAGAAGTTCTGAGAATGCAAAACTCAGATCTGTTTCAAGCTGGGGTTAGGGGCTTGCTTAAAAATAGAGGCACTTCCCTGGTTCTGCAAGATCAGCTTGTAACTCCAGCCTTAGCACTAAGCAAAGCTGTTGAGATGTCTGAATTCCTACACTGGTGCCAGTGCTGATTGTTTTCAGGGCTATAAAGCCCTAAATAACCTTGCATCTGACAGGCCTTTCTAATCTTCTGGCTCTGAGCTTCCTGACTGAGGTTGATGATAATACTTGTTTATCCTTTTGCTGTTTTAGCATCTTCCAGCACTAAGTGGTCTTGCTCAGTACTTCATCAGCCTTGTCACAAATTTGATCACAATGGATGCTCTCTTCTTTTGTCCTTCTTCCTCTAAGGAATGCATGCCATAGAAGTGGCTGCTAAGGCTATACTTAGATTGGAAAACAAACTGCCAACATTTAATTTGTAAATTTTACAGATCCTACGAGGTCTCACACCCTGATGGTGTGTGGATACAAGTTACCATGGAGTTACTCTCATCATAGACAGATGGTCACTATTAGACTTTGTCACCATTTTGCTCCTTGTTATCACCAAAATACTGGCGATGACATGAATCAAAATAATGAAAATGTAGTAACCAGATATCTAGTCAAGATAGCAGTGTCCATATAATTGACTAATTTCTCCAATAATGCTGAGACTCTACAGAATTAGAACACCTCTAAACATTGTCATACCTCTGGAATTTAGTAGTATACCCCAAACTTTATCTCTCCCTTTTTTTTCTCCTCTTACTTTCCTGAGTACTACCAGAATCATGGAAACAGGAAAAGCAGAAAAGACTAACATGGAGACCAAGACATCTCTGTCACACTCATACTCTCACATAATGTGAGAATTCCCAGACTCTGATAACTGCCTGAAATATTGAAAGGTAGAGAAAAAGGGAAGAATTTAAGTTGAGTTGTCTCTTTATTACTTTTGAGTACCATTGGGTGCCTCTTATTTATGTTGTTTTTCTCTGTGTGGACAATCCCTAATGCAGATATGGATCTAAAGTCTAGGGTTTGAAGTCCCATTACATTAAAAGTCTATAGAGTGAGACTCTGCAGTGCTACAACTGAAAAGAACAAAAGCAACAATAAAATGAAGAACAAAAATCAGCAGCAAAAGGAAACACTAGCTGTTGATTCTTCGTCAAAGAAAATCTGCTCAAATATTCAAAATCTGGTTAACTGAATCAGAAACAGTAAGATAGTACTATAATCTATTATTAAAAGTTTTCTGAAACATAGCCTACTGGTCCTTTGAAAGTCTCCAAGTAACACCTCAATTTTTCCAGTGTAAAGCCATGTGAAGAAGGTCAAATATAGTTAGACATCAAGCATGTCAAATGAGAAATAATCATGCCAAATTTTAGACTTCTGTTTTGGTTCCCTGACTCAATTAAATGGTATGTGGTGCTAAGTTTAGAAGATGTGAGTTGTGATTTATTTTTATTTTCTTGTACAGGACTCTTGGTACTTGCTTTCTTTTAAGTGGCAAGACCCAATTGCTCTGTTAAGGGTTCAAAGACAGTTCTTTACTTGTGGCTAGGGCATAGGATGGGGATTTTAGAAACTCAAATTTGGAATGAGAACCATTCTGCATATATAGAACAAATTCTATTGGAATCACTACCAAATAAAGCTCATATAAAAACACTGTAAGAATCCTAAACCATAAAGGGCATTAGTCTTTGGATTACCTAGATGAGAATAAATCTTTATAAATAATTGTACAAAGATGTTTTGCCTGTGAACATGTAAGAATACAGTATACAAATCTGGTACCTGAGATGTCTGAAGAGGGTGATAGATTCTCTGAACTTGGAGTCATATACTGCTATAAATCTGCATGTGGAAACTGGGAAATGAACATAGGTCCTATGTAAAAAAAACACTAAATGCTTTTAACAAAATGGTCTAACCCAAGAATACATTTTGTAGCCATATAATCATAGCAAAAGCAACCAAGACATTTTTCACAATTCAGATTTCTCACTTTTATCAATTGTAATATTCTAAAGACACTGATACACAATGGCACTTCTTCTCAGATGTATATAGGCTGCAATATTTCTGAGAACTCTCCTCTGGTGGGTGGGGTGGGGATAGAAAGCATTGGACACCTGCATCTCACCTGAAAATTTTCATAAGGTGAAACAAACTGTTCCTTTTTAGCAGTAAACTTTCAGGATTCTGGACACTTCCTCTGTGTAACAAGGAATTTTTATGTCTGGTACTAGAGAGGGTGTGGATGATTGATTTTTGTATTCACATTCTTGTGCCTACCTAAATATATCCAAGAACATTTTGGAGCTTTTTGGAATCTTGACATCTTGGGATCTTTTCCCCAGAACTCTCTGATATACTTTCTTTCTTTCTTTTTTTTTTTTATTATGAACAAAGAAGTCACACTTTCTATCCTTGTATATCTTTACTCAAGGTCCCTTCCCTCTCCCACCACATCAGGTTATTCTCTCTTCTCCACAACTCCCCATCCCTTTCCTGGGCAAGCAGCAGGCGGTTCCAAGGTCCCACTGTCCCAATATTGCTTAGTTCAGCCTCCATTCCTGGCAGATCCAATTTTCTCGCCACAACCTCAGGACTGATTCCAGTGTTCCTCTAGGGGTGGTGGGATCCAAGGAGTAGGTCCAACATGTTTCTGATCCCAAGCTATTCATTGTTTGTGGTTTGCAGCTTGGACATGCTTTGCTTTTGCTTTTTTGTTTAGAGTCCACTAATGAGTGAGTATATCCCCTGCTTATCTTTATGGGTTTGTGATACCTCCCTCAGGAGGATATTCTCCAAATACATCCATTGGCCTGCAAATTTTAGAATATCATTTTTTTTCTTACTGCTGAGTAATACTCCATTGTGTAGATGTACCACAGTTTGTTAATCCATTCTTCAGCTGAGGGAAATCTAGGTTGTTTCCAGGTTCTTGCTATTACTAATAACGCTGCTATGAACATAGTTGAGCTAATGCCTTTGGAGAGTGACTGTGCATCTTTAGGGTATACACCCAGAAGTGGTATTGTTGGCTCCTTGGGGAGAATGATTCTCAATTTTCTAGGAAACTGTCATACTGCATTACAAAGTGGCTGAACAAGCTAACACTCCCATCAACAATGAAGGAGTGTTCCCCTTGCTCTACATCCTCTCCAGCATAGGCTGTCACCTGTGTCTTTTATCTTAGCCAATTTAACAGGTGTTAGGTGGTATCTCAAAGTTGTTTTGATTAGCATTTCTCTGATGGCTAAAGATGATGATTACTTTTTCAAGTGCCTTTCAGCCATTTATAATTCTTCAGCTGAGAATTCCCTTTTTAGATCTGAACCCCATTTTTTGATTGGATTATTCAAGATTTTGGCGTCTAGATTCTTGAGTTCTTTATATATCTTAGAGATTAGTCCTCTGTCACTTGTAGGGTTGGTAAAAATCTTTTCCCATTCTGAAGGCCGTCACTTTGTTTTATTGACAGTGTCCTTGGAGTTACAGATGCTTCTCAGCTTCAGGAGCTCCCACTTATTGATTGTTGGTCTTAGTGTCTGTGCCACTAGTGTTATATTTAGGAAGTGTTTGGCTGTGCCAATTCGTAGAACTGTATTTTCCACTTTCTTTTCTATCAAGTTATAGTGGCTGGGTTTATGTTGAGGTCTTTGATACACTTGGATTTGAGTTTTGTGCAGGGTGACAGGCTTGGAGCTATTTTCATTTTTCTACACATGACCATTCAGCTATGCCAACACCATTTGTTAAAGATACTATCCATTTTCCCTTGAATATTTTGGACTTCTTTGTCAAAAATCAGGTGTTCATAGGTTTTTGGGTTAATGTCTGGATCCTCAGTTCTCTTCCTGTGATCCACAAGTTTTTTTAAGCCAATACTAGGCTGTTTTTATTACTGTAGCTTTATAGTATAACTTGAAGTCAGGGATGGTGATGCCTCCTGAGGTGTTTTTATTGAGCAAAATTGTTTTGGCAATCCTGGCTTTCCTGTTATTCCAAATGAAACTGAGTATTGTTCTTTCAAGTTCCAAAAAATATTATGTTGTGATTTGGATGGGCAGTGCATTAAATCTGTAGATTGCTTTTGGTAGAATTGCCATTTTTATTATGTTGATCCTACCTATCCAGGAACATGGGAGAATTTTCCATTTTCTGATATCCTCTTTCTTTCTGATATTTCTTTCTTCAGTGATTTAAAATTTTTGTCAAATAGATCTTTGTTACTTCTTTGGTTACAATTACTCCAAGGTATTTAATACTATTTGCAGGTATTATGAAGGGCAATGTTTCCCCTATTTCTTTTTCAGCCCTTCTATTGTTAGTGTATAGAAGGGCTACTGATTTCTTTGAGTTAATCTTGTATACTGCTACATTGCTGAACGTGTTTATCAGACATAGAAGTTCCTTGGAGGAATTTTGTGGGTCACTTATGTATACAATCATATCATCTGCAAATAGAGATAATTTCACTTCTTCTTTTCCAATTTTTTCCCCTTAATCTCCTTTTGTTCTCTTATTTCTTTAGCTAAAACTTTGAGAACTATATTGAATAGATAAGGGGAAAGAGGACATCCATGTGTAGTTCCTGATTTTAGTGGGATTGCTTTGAGTTTTTCTCCAGTATGTTTGATACTGGCTGTCGGCTTCTTGTACATCGCTTTTATTATATTTAGGTATTCTCCCTGTATTCCTGATCTCTCCATGGCTCTTATCATAAAGGAGTGTTGGATTTTGTTAAAGGCTTTTTTAGCATTTGATCATGTGGTTTTATTTCTTTAGTTTGTTTATATGATGGATAATGTTTACAGTTTTTCATATGTTAAACCAACTCTGCATTTCTTTATAGAAAAAAAGATTTGGTTTCAAGATTAATAAATATTCCTGGTTTGGATGCTCAAAATAATGACCATCTTGTTTTGAACTATCAGAACTGGTTTACAGTGTATTAAGAGAGTTTTTTTTTTTGTAAACAAGGGTGAAAGTACCCAACTAAACTAGACCACTTTGCTGGTAAAAAAGAAAACTTAATTGTAGAATCAAAATTTCTAGGCTCTCTATTTGGGTGAAGACAGAGAGAACAGCATTAAGTGGGGAAAATCTAACCTGTGTTCAGGAAGAGGGTGCATGTCAAGGGAGCTTGGAAACCAGGACAGCCTGGGAGTTGAGAGTAGTGGGAAGGAGCCAAAATAGACTAGAAGTTAGCTAGAGGCTTTGAAATCTTCAGGCTTGTTTAGCGGAAGCTCAATAGTGGAAGTTGTTGTTGGAAGGGGTAGATAAAAAATAATAATGCCTTTTTTTCAATCAGAAATTTACTGGGTTTCTGAGAAATGCTGATTTCAGACTTTTGTTTGTCGTTTACCATTGTGTTTGTTCACTTGGTTAGAATCTAACCTGAGCTGAGCTCACACTGTCATTTAGGACATTGTTAACAGCCCAGTCATTTTGGAGGTCTGTTTTGGACTTAATAATTTCTAAAGTGCCAGTCCCAAACCTTGGCACTTATCAGAATGAAAGGCCACTGTTGTTGCCATCAAGGCACAGAAAATTCCTGCCTCACTCACACCAAGGATTGTTCTGATGATCATAGGATCTTAAGTATTTTGCTTTGTTGTTTATTCTGTTCTAGGAAAAAATATTATATAGCCTGACATGGCTACAAATTCAGGATGTAAAATAAGCTAGGCTTTATTTTACCATATTTCTGCCTCTCCTAACAACTATGGAGATGACAGGTGTTTGTACCATTGTGTCTGACACCTATGTTAATTTTTCTGCTAATTTTTCTACATAAAAATTATTTTCGCTGACTTTCTCAAAGAACAAACTCTTTGATTAATTGGTTCAATGTATTGTTCTTTGTTTCAATTATATTGAGTTTATCTCTAGGTTTGATTATTTCCTGCTGTATGCTTCTTCTAGGTGAGTTTACTTATAATTGTTCTAAGGCTTTCAGCTATGCTGTTAGTTCTCTATATGGAATTTCTCTGGGTTTTTCATATAGGCATCTAGTGCTATAAATTTTCTTCTTCAGACTGCTTTCATTGTGTCCCACAAGTTTGAGTACATTGTGGATTCATTTTCATTAAATTCTAGGAAGACTTTGATTTCTACACAATATTTTATGGACATTGAAAGAACAATACGCAACTTCATTTGGAATAACAGGAAAGTCAGGATTGCCAAAACAATTTTACTCAACAAAAGAACCTCAGGAGGTATCACCATCCCTGACTTCAAGTTATACTATTGAGCTACAGTAATAAAAACAGCCTAGTACTGGCATAAAAATAGACTTGTGGATCACTGGAATAGAACTGAGGATCCAGACATTAACCCAAAAACCTATGAACACCTGATTTTTGACAAAGAAGTCCAAAATACTCAATGGAAAAAAGATAGTATCTTTAACAAATGGTGTTGGCATAGCTGGATGGTAGTGTGTAAAAAAACACAAATAGCTCCAAGCCTGTCACCCTGCACAAAACTCAAATCCAAGTGGATCAAAGACCTCAACATAAACCAGCCACACTGAACTTGATAGAAAAGAAAGTGGGAAATACCCTCCAAAGCATTTGCAGAGTTGGCCACTTCCTAAATATAGTTCATGTAGCACAAACACTAAGAACAACAATCAATAAGTGGGACCTCCTGAAACTGAGAAGCTTCTGTAAAGCCAAGGACACATTCAATAGGACAAAACAACACCTACAGAATGGAAAAAGGTTTTCACCAACCCTACTAATGACAGAGAATTGATCTCTAAAATATGTAGATAACTTAAGAAACTAGAGCCCAAAACATTGAATAACCCATCAAGAAATGGGGTTCATATCTAAAAAGGGAATTCTCAGCAGAAAAATTACAAATGGTTGAAAGGCACTTGAAAAAGTGCTCAACATGTTCAGCAATCAGAGAAATGCAAATCAAAACAACTTTGAGATACCACCTAACACCTGTTAGATTGGCTAAGATAAAAGGCACAAATGACAGCCTATGATGGAGAGGATGCGGAGCAAGGGAAACCCTCCTCCATTGTTGGTGGGAGTATAAGCTTGTTCAGCCACTTTGGAATGCAACATGGTGGTTTCTCAGAAAATTGAGAATCAATTTCTCCAAGACTCCAGCAATACCACTTCTGGGTGTATACCCTAAAGATGCACATTTGCACTTCAAAGGCATTATCTCAACTATGTTCATAACAACGTTATTTGTAATAACAAGAACCTGAAAACAACCTAGATGCCCCTCAACTGAAGAATGGATTAACGAACTGTTATGCTTCTACACAATGGAGTACTACTTACCAATAAGAATAATTATATCCTAAAATTTGCAGGCAAATGGATGGATTTGGAGAATATCCTCCTGAGCAAGGTATCATAAACCCAGAAAGATAAGCAGGGGATATACTCACTCATTAGTGGACTCTAAATAAAAGAAGCAAAAAACCAAGCATGCCCAAGCTGCAAATACAACCCCTGAACAGCTTGGGATCTGAAACACCTTGGAGTGTCACCTTGGATCCCACTCCCTTTAGTGGAATGCCTGACCCAGTCATAATGCTGGGTTGAGGAAAGCAATTCTGCAAGGAGAGTGACTAGAAGGGGCAGGAAGGGAGGTTGAACAAGGATATTCATGGATTAAAAAAAAATATGACTTTATTCATAATAAAAAATTAATTTTGCTCATCCTAGTTCCTTCCTCTTCATATATTTACCATGTTAATTTCTGTTTAATAATTTCTTTTCCTTCATCTAAGCCCAGTGCTGAATGTTCATGAATTCCTCTCTATAAATGATTTAAACTTCTGCCAGGACCGGATACTGTATGCAGAGCATGCCCCAGCACACTCTGTAGCAGACAGAGATAAACTCTGACTGCCATGGTCCCCCCAGCTGTTGCTGAGGGAATTTGCACAGCTACCTACGTCCAACTGAGAAATGGATAAGGACTGGGGACTCTGCAGGACAGACTCAGACCCCACCCAGAGGTGAGGAGGGTTCAGTAGGCCTGAGCTCCTGTATCCCTGCCAGGGAGTGTTGAGCTCCAGTTGTTTCAGGTTCTGGTTCCAGGACTGGGTGCTGTATGCAGAGCATGCCCACATGCACTCTGTAGCAGACAGAGATAAACTCTGACTGCCACAGTCTCCACAGCTGCTGCTGAGGGAATTTGCATGGCTACCCATCTCCAACTGAGCAAATGGATAAGGAATGGGGTCCCTGAATGACAGAGTTAGACCCCGCCCAGAGGTGAGGAGGGTTCAGCAGGACCAAGTACCTGTATCCCTGTAAGGGAGTGTTGAGCATGGTCGGTACCAGTTCCAGTTCCAGGACCAGGTGCTGCCTGCAGAGTGTGCCCCCATGCACTGCACTCTGTAGCAGACAGAGATAAACTCTGACTGCCATGGTCCCCCCAGCTGCTGCTGAGGGAATTTGCACTGCCGCCACCCAGCCTCCAATTGGTCAAACATAGAAAGATTGAAGATTTGATATTCAGTCCCCTGCACAGAGCAAAGGTAGAGATTGAGCAGACCTTTTCCTCAGAGGAGACAAGAGGCACACAAGCCCGAGTGTCACAACTGACCAGGAGCCAAATAATCTTGAACCATTGAAGCCTTGGGCAGACACCAGTGCAAAAATTTACATAATAATATAAAGAACAACAAGGTAACACCAGAAGAAAGTGGCAATCCTACAAATACAAGATCCAAATGGAGCAATGAAGAGGAAACAGAAGGAAGCAACACCAAAAATTCCTTTATGATGATCATTGAAGCTCTCAAAGAAGATATGAAAAATAGCCTTAAAGAAATAGAAGAAAATACAAACAAATAATTGGAAAAGATGAACAAATCTGTGAAAGAAACATGCCAGGAACTAAAAGCTGAAATAAAAGCAATAAGAAAGGCACAAAATGAGACAAAGATAGAAATAGAAAACATGAAGAAAGAAGCTAGAAACACAGATACAAGCATAACAGAGTTTAAGAGATGGATGATAGAATCTCTGAAGTGGAAGACTCAGTAGCTCAAATAGATATATCAGTCAAAGAAAATAGTAAAACCAAAATAGCCATAACTCAAAATGTTCAGGAAATCTGGGACACCATGAAAAGACCTAATTTGAGAATAATAGAAATAGAAGAAGGAGAAGATTAACAGCTCAAAGGCACAGATGCTGTGTTCAATAAAATCATAGAAGAAAACTTCCCTAACCTGAAGAAAGAAATGTGTATAAAGATACAAGAAGCTTACAGAACACAAAATAGGTATGACCCCCCCAAAAAAAGTCAGCGTGCCATATTATAATCAAGCCACAAAACATACAGAACAAAGAAAAAATTTTAAGAGCTGCAAAACAAAAGGACCAACTTATATATAAATGCAGACCCATCAGATTAACACCTGACTCTCAATGGAAACTATGAAAGCTAGAAGGGATTGGTCACAAGTTATACAGAGCTAAAAGAGCATGGCTGCCAAACTAGAATACTATACCCTGCAAAATTATCAAATACCATAGATGGAGTAAAAAAGATATTTCATGACAAAGTCAGACTGAAACTATATCTATCTGCCAATCCAGCACTACAAAGAGTATTAGAGGGAAAACTCCAACCTAAGGACCCAAGATACAACCACGAAATCACAAACAATCAATAATTCCACAGAAGAATACTTCGGAGAAAGGAAATACAAACAAGTTGCCACCAAAAATGGCAGGAAATATGAATCAATGGTCACTAATTTCCCTTAATATCAATGGACTCAACTCTTCTATAAAACACCACTCACTAACAAGATGGATACAACAACAGAAGCCATCCTTCTGTTGCCTACAATAAACACACCTCAACAACAAGGACAGACACAGGCTTAGAGTAAAGGGTTGGTATCGCGGAATAAACCTGTCATTAATTGATATGTTTTAACTAAGATTTATTTTGTTATAAAAGAGCAAAAGGGAGTTTAGCAAAGCGCCGAATTTGTTGTTGTTTGTAGTTGTCGTGCGCTCGAGCCAGAAGTCTCGCCTCCCCTCTGCGCGCAGCCGCGCGCCGCCAGCGTGCGCTGCCCCGGAAACTTTTTTTTATTTTGTCGTGGCGCGCGCTGTCTCAAAAAACAATGTCCCTTTAATATAATCAGGGATTTTTGTTACATCTTTTTATTTTGTCTAAATAGGAAGGTTTTAGACTAGGTATAAAACTATATATTATAGGGATTATTATAAGACAGTGTGTGGGAAAGAGGAAGGAACTAACATAAGTGAGGTCAAATTATTGTTAGTAAACAACTATAAGGTGTAATTTAATATTTAAAATGTTGATATAAATATATATATATATATATGGATTGTTTTAAGGCTGTTTATTTTAAATAATAGAGTTTTAAGACTCGAGTGTCTTTGTTGGAATGTGAAGTAATAAAAATTTTATTATTTAATTTTTAACACCGTCAAGACCTGAGAAGGAAAATATATACTTAAAGTTGGAAGCATGAAGTAACTTTTAGAATATAGGAGAAGACAACGACAGTTAACTATTTGGACAGT
Source organism: Sigmodon hispidus (assembly GCA_004025045.1). Taxonomy (NCBI): domain Eukaryota; kingdom Metazoa; phylum Chordata; class Mammalia; order Rodentia; family Cricetidae; genus Sigmodon; species Sigmodon hispidus. The sequence goes on along the minus strand of PVIH01007211.1, from coordinate 847 downwards.
CATTTATTTTTTTTTTGTGTAACAGGAGCATTTATTTTTGTGGCTATTGGCCTATGATATCTGATAAGTCTTTATAGAAGTAGGGTATTTTTGGTAGGACTGTCTTATTTTGTCTAGGCAGGCTTTGGCAGTTTTTATCTTTTATCTTGTAGGTCTATTTTGGACAGTGAGCACGCTGACAGCAGAGGGCGCAAGTGTAGTCTTTTGCCCCTCAGGCCATTATTTACTAAACAAGATAATTTTTTTGCAAGATGTCTGTGATGTTTAACACCACCTTGAGAAAAGAATGGTGATATTAGGAGTTGTCATGTCTCTCAAGGCCGAATTTGAAATAACGAAATCTTGAATGTCATATTTTTTTGGTCTATGAAGTGGTTGAAGACACTTATCTATTTGGTATATTTTGACATGTTTTTGAAAAGCCTGAGTATCTTGACTGTAAGGTGATAAATTTGAGTAACCAAAATTTGTAATCTTAATTAACTAAGAAAGTGAGGCTAACATTGTAAAATTAGGCATTTTAAAATGAGTGTATAGCTCTTTTAAATAATTTTAAGTATAACAATCTTAGAAAAATTGACCAAAATATATGTTTTTTATCAAGTGGCAACAATATCTTAACTATATATTATTATATATAAAAATATATCTCAACAGATTTATATAAAACAATTTGTGTGTATGGTATAACAAATGTTATGACTATTATAAATAATTAGAGGTAGAAATTGTATTATGAAAATGACAATATACTTAACACACATCAATGTGTAAAATATTTTAGACAGAGGTAGACACGTGTAAAATATGGCAATTATATATTTAACTTTGTATTAATATATATTAT
>PVIH01007210.1:0-102713 GCA_004025045.1 Sigmodon hispidus | reverse complement strand
AGGGTATATACCCAGAAGTGGTATTGCTGGGTCCTTGGGGAGATTGATTCTCAATTTTCTGAGAAACCTCCATATTGTATTCCAAAGTGGCTGAACAAGTTTACACTCCCACCAACAATGGAGGAGTGTTCCCCTTGTTCCGCATCCTCTCCAGCATAAGCTGTCATCTGTACCTTTTATCTTAGTCAATCTAACAGGACACCTGTGCTCTTGTAAGTGACTCCAATAAACTTATTGGTTTGTTACACCAAGCTAGGGTGAAATTGTTTCTTCAATCTATATAGAATTAATAGTCTTCCCTAGGAAGATACTCTAGGAGATGTCAGCCTATCTTGCCAGTGGATCACCCAGTACCATATCATATCCAGAGTTGTCATGAGGGTGCATATGTGTCATCAGCAGAGATTCTTATTTAGCAAAGTCCATATAATACTCTTGCTTTTAATCAACAAAGAATATCAGCACTAGGCCTTGATAGAGTGCTGTTCCTCAACAATGTCATTCACTTCACTACTTAATAGCAAGTTGACCACCTTGAAAGGTCAGTGATTCTCCTGAGGATAGAACTTTGAAGTTATAGGTTTGTCTTTCCAGAGCAGAAACTACCATCTCATTTTTAAATGGAAATTTCTATGATACCTCACTCACATCAGAGAATCTCAAAATGTATAGATAACAAATATGTACAGTACAGTAAAGGACAATTTTAAACCCTGTGCCTCTTAGAGGCAAATGGTCTTTCTGGATACAGGGATAGATAACTGGAGTTCTAGCTCAGAAGAATGACTCTAAATGATGGGTTGTGATCTTTAAGACAAAGTGTTTCTATTATATCAAATGGTCCAGGAGTGATATCAATGTATTGTAGAGACAATTACTATAATGGACTCATAGACCATGTATTTCTTGTCCATGTCTTACTTTCACATTGTTGTCAATGCTGCTACTAGATAAGTAAAATAGACTGAATTTTTGTGTCCCATACACAATCCTTACCTGATATTCTAGAATGAAAGGAAAAAAACAACAAAAACTGAAACAAACAAACAAAAAACAGAAAAACCAGGATCCCAGTGTCTTCTTAAGGATATATCTATTGCAAATTGCTTAAATTCTGTCCATTAGGCTTCACTACCTCCCCACTCCCAAGAGCAGCATGGGGCTATACTCATGTGTTCTTTCACATGTGGCCTGAAGGAAACATTAATTCCAAATTTAACAGAGAAGAACATGGTTTTATGAATACACACAAACAGGGAATTAATTAAAAGACCAAAATTACAGCAGTGATGAGCAAGATAAGGTCTTCAGGAGGAAGCCCAGCTAAGCAAAGAGAGAGAGAGAATCAAGAAGCACAAGGGTATAGATAGCCCTGCTTTGGAAAGGACATAGGAGACACAGGGAATTGAAGGATGACATGAAGAAACAAGCAAAGTGGACACAGAGCTATGCCGACTGTGCTAGAGAACTAAGTCTTTCTCTTTAATCCTAGGAGCAACTTAGAACAAATGGTGGTGGAGAAAGAAAAGGCTTGGTACAGAGCAAGAAGACTGAGATTGCACACTGAAAACATCCTTCTAGCTGGTTGAGACTGGCCCATGAGAATCACAGAAATTCATTGAGGACCACATATGCAGTACCTCCAGCAAGGACTTATGGCTGATTAGAGGTAACTGAACAGTGAACACCAATGAATTCCAGATAAAATTTTATGAAATCGCTGCTCAGGAAAAAAAAAAAAAAAAAAAAAAAAAGAACTTACTGTATCAATAAGCCTAGGCAAATACATCTATTCCCTTGAAGTCATGTACAAATGGAGTGATAAACAAAAAAGATGGACCATTTAAATATATACTCAATTATTTAATTATATATAATTACATTTATTTACTGTGTGTGTGTCTGCAAATACACACACACACATACACACACACACACACACACACACACACACACACACACACACACCAAGACTACATTTAGTGTGAAGACAACTCACGGGAAGGGATTGCTTTCTCCTTCCTCTTTGCATGGCCTGAGCATTGACCTCAGTTGTCAGTCTTGGTGTCAAGCACCTTTGCACAGTGAGCTACCTTGGTGGCTCAAAAACAATCCCCTTTAATTAATGGGTGATGTTTTCTGGGATCTGTCAATAGATCTCAAATCTAGTGTCTGGAACGTACTTCAGCCTAGCTGTGCTGGAGAACAGCAAGCAAACTTTATCCTCAGGAAAACAAGTATTTCAAGGTTGTACTTAGAGTCACTTCCCTTCTTGTCTTTGCTGCAGGTGGCAGGATGAGAAAATTACAATCTTTCTGGCTTTATCTCTCTAGGCATACTAGGGTGATGATGGCTTCTTCTGGCTATAGTGGGATTATGTTCTGGCACATTGTTAATATTTGTTTCACATACTAGCTTAATAAAAAGCTGATTGGCCAGAAGGCAGGCAGGAAGTTTGGGCAGGGCTACCAGACTAAGAAAACTCTGGGAACAGAAAAAGCAGAGCAGAGACAACAGAAAGATGCCAGTGAGACTCCAGAGAGACAACATTAGAGATGCCAGCAGACAAAGAGAAAAGAAGTTGAAATGCTGCTCTGAGAAAAGGTACCAAGCCTCATGGCTAAACGGATTAATGGAAATAGATTGAGTTAAAATGAAAGAGCTAGTTAGCAATATGCCTGAGCCATAGGTCAATCATCATGAAATTAATGTAAGCTTTGTGTAATTATTTGGGGACAAAGTGGCAGCAGGGCTGAGAGAGGGTTCTACCTAACCTCAGGGCTATGCCAGAAAGGCCAAGCCAGAAACTTCTTATTACATCTGGCTTTTAGGACTACAATTATAAGAAAATTAGCATGTGTTCAACTCTGAGTGGCATGCTTCTACTAAACATTGTGTGCTGTTAAGAGTTACTATCAACACTATATTCCTTTGTCTCCCTTGGTCATCTTCTAGATATTTTATAGCCTGGTCATGGGCTCACAGAAGCTTGTGAGGTTCAGGAAAATAAAGTATCATTTTCTGCTTAAGCCTATATTGCTACAAATAGAATCTTCTCTACTATGTTGGAATTTTTAGAGGTAGAGTTCAAACATTTACATTTTAATGAGAATATTGTTTATAAAAAATAACTTAGCTAAAAGATATACATTAAAAACTGACAAATTATGCCTGTATGGAATGAAGAGGTTGACAAGGAGTGATGAAGAAGGAAGACAGGACAGAAAAGACAGAAGTGATGAAATAGGCACTGAAGTGTGTCCAAAAATGATGATCATAAGGGGACAATTTTATCTCCTTCAACAACTCTGCGATCTACATGTAACTACTGGCACTATGGAGTCACAAATATCCACATCTAAAGAGCTTATGATTCACTTAAAAAAATTAAATATGTAGGGAAGGCATATTTATGAATAAGCCAGAAACTCTAAAAGGGAACAGACTATTTCAGAGAAATTCAGACTACTGGATTAAATGGCTACAAGCAGAGCCAAAAGCTGAGTACAAATGCTAAATACATAAAAAGGACAATAGAAGTCCTGTGTAGTAAGAGGTTTCCCACCTGGACTAGCCCCACAATTCAGACATACCTGTTACTGCTTATCTGAACCAGCAATCCCAAAGTCCCAAAGAAACACACAGACACTTATATTAATTTTGTGCTGATTGGCTTATGGCTTGGGCATATTGCTAGCTAGCTCTTTCATCTTAATTCAACCCATTTCCATTAATCTGTTCTGACACGTGGCCCATGGTTCACCTGGCTCATCTGTGTTACCTTTCATGTTGATTCTTGGGCAGCTGGATCATGTCTCTTTCTGACTCTGCCCTCCTTCCCCTATCTATCCTCTGATTTCTCTGCCTACTTCTAAGATGCCCAACATAGGCCAAAACAGTGTTTTATTCACATCATAAAGATTATCCCACATGACTTTTGGAAACCATGCATCATTTAAAAATAATTTCAAATGAAGTCTAACATAGAAAGATAATATTAACCAAATATAGACAAAGTCAGAGAGGAATGTAGGCAAACCTTTGACTCACTCAGCCTTCTAAGGTCTCTAAGAGTAGAAAACACATACGTCATTCCATGTGAATGTCATTGGTGCAAGAGAAGAGTAGATGGAGTCTTAGTTACCTATCAACTCTGAGTCACAAAGTTCAGAGGGGTCCAGGAACAGTGTAGTGATATTTTGTTTGTGCTCTAACAAATAGAGCTTGCCTGGAGATCAGAGGGCAGAGTTAGCTACTAGTTAACCATAGAGTCCAGGCCCAAAAGTATGGTGGCACATACTTTTGGTCCCAGCACTTGGGAGAAGGAAACAGAAGAGAGAAACCTAAGGTGGTCAGAGACAGGAACTCATCCTCTTTTATGAGTAACAGAGTCCATAGAGATTTTGTTTATTCCTGTGTTGGATGAGCCAACTATATCCAAAAGAAACAGCAATGCTCAGAAAAGAAGTCACATGGCTGTGGACTCAAGGTCTCTGCTAAGATAGATGGCTTATATCTCAGTAAGAACAGAAAAAAATATTGTGTTGGAAATTACTAAAAAAAAAAAGTAATAAGTAAGTAAAATGAAAGATGATGGAACACACCATATTGTTTAGCATCTGCCACTCTCTCTGGTGTAAATGCACCTTTAAAGTGTATTTTTTGTACTACCAATAGGTTAATAGCTAGCTTTATAAACTTTAGATATCTAACAATCAGCTCTTGATAGTTTGTATGAACATGCTATGCATAGAGATCTGCTATCAGTCTGCAGAACAATTTTTTTTTTCTCTTCTGAACAAACCTAGCAAAACATCCAAAAATAACATGAGCAGATGTAAAGAACACTTTCATGCAAAGCAGGATCACATGGAGGCTTCCAGCTTTTTTTTTCTAAGCACTGCTAACTACTACAAATTGCTCCTTAATGACTGAAAATCAAAAATTCAAATTGAGTTTTCACCTATTCAACTATTATTGTCAATTAGTTCCTGATAAAATATTAATGAAATGGTATTTTAGTAGGAAAGGTTTGGACCTAGGCCTTATTCTTAAAAGCTGAGCAGAAAAATAAATGCCCACAAGGGCCATGAAGGTACACTACCTAGCCTCGCTTCACCCTGTTCTGTTAAAAGAAGAAGAATCAAAAAACCAGCTGTTGGCTAGTGTCTTTCTTACAACTGAGAATTGAGCAACTGCTTGTGCCCAGGTTTGTTTTTGCTAATATGTGACCTCAACTAAACAAACCTTCCCTTCTCCAAGTGAAGAGCTTCCAGATGGTTTCTAAAGACTACCAACAATGCAAGAGTCAGCCAATTGCATCCTAGGAGGAGCTGATGCTTGTTTGTCTTTTGTAGAAACCACACCCTGGTATGGACAAGTGCCTTAAAGATAAAATGAGAATTTCTCCAAATTTGCTGCATTTGATTTAAAACGTGTTTTGATTCACATTCTTAGCATTGAAGGTGATATTAAATATAGAGACAAGACAGACAGAGAGAGAGAGAGACAGAGAGATAAAATATGAATGGGTTCCCTTGACTGCTGGAAGGATATTCTATAGGATAAAAGGTTGAAAATTCATTTCTAGACATAAAAGTTCAAACTCCATCACAAGGCTGGTTCTTCTGGAAGGTTCTAGGAATTTTTTTTCTTTCTTGCCTTGTTCACCTTACAGTGGCTGTGTGTATTCCTTTGCTGATGCCTTCTCTGGCATACCTGCAGCCTTGCCTCCTTGCTCCTGTATATTGCTGCCTCTGTTTTTATTATACATCTTTGAAAGACCTTTGATGTTACACTTAGTCCATCAGAATACTTCCATATACACTTCACATCAGAACCTTAACTTAATCACACCTGAAAATCTCCTTTGTCAGAGGTAACATTCACAAAAATATAGAGGTTGGGTGTCTTTGTGAAGCATAGTCTCTATCTCTATCTCTGTCTCTCTCTCTCTCTCTCTCTCTCTCTCTCTCTCTCACTCTCTCTCTCACTCTCACACACACACAGACACACAGACACACACACACACACACACTCAGGATTATACACACTGACAAAAACTTCGTCTTTCTTTTTTACATGCTGAATTTAACCTTAACATTATAACAGATAATAAATAGCTCTCAGGTTTTCACCATTTAGAGCTAAATGTTGGGAGAATTATACAATCACTTTAGTTTCTTTAATTACAATGAAACATTTATCTGAGCTCTCTATAATAATGGCTTCATGAATATTATCTTAATTTTATTCCAGGAACATAACACTCATACAATGTAGTTGTTAGGGATTTTTCTGATAACAAATACAATGTAAAGTACAAGCTTCAGAAATAAAGAAAGGTGACTTAGGAAAATGTTCTAAGTAACTCTGGCTGATAACTTTTGATATGGAAGAAATACAAATTAGTATCTAAATTCTCAGCACAAGATTTGATTTAGTAACCAAACTACAGGAACATAGATAAGTAATTTTTATTGGCTTCTTATATTATTATTTACTAATAATGCAAAGCACACATAGTATTTTTATATTTGGCTTTTCACTTCAATGTCTTCTATGTCTATCATTTGAAAATTCCACTTAAATGATATAGGAAAATTATCAGAAATACACATTGCTCATTTACAATTGTAGCATTTAATTGAGAATCAGTGTAGTAGTAATTTTTCTCATTGCTATTATCAAACATCTGACTAGATCCAACTGATTGGGATGAAAGCTTGGTCTTGGCCTATATGGTAAAAGAGTGAGGCAGTGTTCCCAGCACTACCATAGTCAGAAAAGAGAGATGAGCCGACTTTGTCTCTTTCTGTCAGTTTGAGACCCCAGCCCATGGAAAAGTACTGCCTAAATTCAGAGTGTGTCTTCCCAGCTCAGTTAACCCAGTCTAGCTAGGAACTCCCTCACAGACATGCCCAGTGGTTGTTTCCAAACCAATTTTTAATCCCATCAAGCTGCCCACCAATATTAGCTATTCTAGACAGTTGTTAAACATTTTGACACAAATTAGTTCACATGGAAAAGGACATTGCTTCATTGACACTTTGAATATTTCTCAATGACTTCTGTTCTAATTCTTGGAATTTTGTCTCATTCTTCTTCCCAATGCTTACAATATTAGATAAGCTTTGCCTATAACTATGGGATCTAAAGACATCAAAATCATGTCTTCATTTGTCCAAGAGGGTTTATTTTATAGTTCCACCATTATTAAAATGATCTTTAAACGTAGCCCTAGTTCTTCTCTAGCTACTTGAAATGTCAGTATCAAAGGAGTTTGCACAAACAGTATCACTTCACTTCTTAGAAAAAATCTATTGTTTGTATTCTTATTATTATAATTGATGGGAGTGTGCATGCTTGCGTGTGTGTGTGTGTGTGTGTGTGTGTGTGTGTGTGTGTGTGTGTTCATATATGCAAATGGTCTATTTTGGCAGACTATTTTCCAAAGACTCATTTCCTGTGCTCCTACCATTTGTTCTTAGAGTTTAAGGACTTGCCAATCTAAAACTGTCCCCCTTTCCTTTTAGGTGGTATCATCAGAGGGTCTCTGCCTATTCATTCTTAACTGGCAGCCATCATTAACTAGCCTGCAGATCAGGTTTCCTTATTTCTTCCTTTCTGTTTCTCTTGCCTTAGCTGATGTGTCACAACTCTGTGGGTGGTTGGCTGTCATCCCACTCTGCACCTGTCCCAATTAGCAGGCCTGAGACACTGCCAACACAGCAGCCTGTGTGCTGCTAATTGCTATATGATGTGACCTCATAGTTGGCCAGGCAGCATCTGGATGGTATGTGGTGTCTAGACATAGTTTTCTGGGGCTGTGTGGTAGGTGAATGCTATGGTGTTGGAGGTTTCTCACAGCCTGTGTTCAAGGTCTAAAAAAGACTCATGAGAAAATTAACATCTGGGACCAACTTATCAAATTCTGTTCCTAGGAAACACTGTGGGACATGACACAAACTAGTCACAGATATTTGTAGAAATGACAGAAGTTTGTCTCAATTCTGATTTTTCTTTGTGATTACAAGATTTAGAATAGTGTTGAGTTTAAGAACATGTTTGCTCATTGGAGTAGGATTCTGGATTCAGTTTTGCCTGCTGTATTTCAGCCTTGAGTCATTAGCTATACTTACAAGAACCCTATGCCTCAGTTTCCTACTCTGCGAAACAGTCTGATTAGTAGCTGAATTGTGTGGTTGGTATTACTGAGAAAAATACAGCTTTGGAAAGTGCTTAACATATCACTAAAAGACAAAGTTAATGTTCAGAAAACATTATATTTTTCTTTATTTTTGAGACAAAAACTCTCATGGCCCAGAGTAGTCTTGAACCCACTGTGTAGCTAAAGATGGACTTAAACTTTGGATTTTTTTCTATGACTAACTCCCATGAGCTGGGATGATAGTCCTGTGCCATCATAAGTATACAGGCCTATGGGGTTGAGGAAATTGGCACTCATATAACACACTTTCTTCTGAGCCAACCTGGATTCTTCCTTAGAACCTAGCAACAGACCTGTCAGAATATCTTATTATGCCCAGCCAATGAGGGATGACTACAGAATGCCACCTGATCGTGCACAGCCAACCTGGGTGTTGGGAGGAGGATATATAAGGCTCTATCTGTTTCTGAATAAATGAGTCTGTGGGTCTACCAGTTGCTTTATGAGTGTGCAGTCTGGTTTTTGCTGGACTCCCAGGGCTCATGTTATTGGCCTTGTGTCTTCTCTTTTCCTCCTTAGGGAACTGTTAGAACCCAACAACAGATAACCAGTTTATGTGGTTAAAGAGCTAGAAGTAGGACCTCATGCCTGCTAGGCAAGCTCTCTACCCACTGAGCGACTTCTTCGGTATAACACTGTGTGGTTTTTGCCAATATCATTCTTTTCATCTTCTACCACAATCTACTCTGCCTACTCACTTTCAGAGTTTTTTTCAGTCTTTGTACTATAATGTACAACGTTATATCAGACAAACACATAGTTAACAATGTTGCAGGTAAGTAAATTTAGTCAAAGGTATTAATTTACTTTCTTGGATTAAGGATCTTAAACTGGCCTGAGAATAGCCTTTGTGAAGACAAAGGGTCACAGCAGTAGTTCCTGGGCCTTCATAAAGAAAGAGAAGTGAGGAAGAGACCGAAATCTCCCTCTGAACCTCACACTTCATTGCACAACACACAGTAATGGACTACAGTCCTCATTCCTGAGCTAGGTCATTGTCACAAGCTGTTTAACTGAGGTCAAGAAACAAGAATGTCAGAAGTTTTGAAACAGACATTTCCTAGAACTTAATGTGACTCCAGGTTTTATGTATTGCAGTTCATATGGCAAAGGTACAAACGTGCTTTGGGAGTGAGATAAGGAACACACCCTCAGAGGAGGCCTGTCCTTGGAACGGGAGAAGGGAAATGGATGAGGACTGTGCTGTGAGAACTCTAGCAGAGTCTCGTGGCTGTAAGGCTCAACAGAAAATGGGTGAGACTGAAACAACTCCCTCAGTTCATTCTTTCAGCCAGAGGCTAGAGAGCTTTCCTGGGGGCTTGATGAAGCCTCCCTTGACTCAGCATTCATCATGATATGTGGACATGAGGAAGAAGTCTCTGGGAGGACAGATACATGAGCTATCTTCCTCTATCCAAGTCCCCCCACACACACACACACACAAGGGTGAAGTTCTTTTTTTTACTAATTCTGAAGGAGTTTGTTTTGCTAGTATTAATCAATTATGTCAAAAATCTCAGGAAGAGTTTAAACAATAGGGGAAATCTTTGCCTCCTATCATATATGTCTACATTGTTTATATTTAACCAGGTACCCTCATGCCATTTGCTGAGTACATCATATTCCAAAGTATAGGTTCCTCACACCCCATAGGATGTCATCTTGGTTGGCATATATTCAAATTATGGGTAATTTCACTAGAAGCTGCACTGTTTTCTAATGTAGAAGTACAAAAGAAGACAAATTTTACAGAATCACTAAATTATGAGTTACGTGAACTTCCTTACACAACCACTAGATGGAACTCTTAACTCACAATCAGCTGTCACTAAACCTAATATTTTATTTTTATTCAGACATGTTTACTATTTGAGAAAGGAATGAAATGCTGAAATATAAGAGAATACTGTGCTTTAAAATTGTAATTTTAAATAAAATCTAGCAAAGTATACTTGAGTGTGATCTTTTAAAATATGAGCTGCAGTTTTAAAAAGATATTAATGACCAAACAGTGATCTTAGACTATCGATTGCACCAATGAAAGATTTATGTAAGTCTACATTTTGTAACAGTCTGGTATGTAAAATGTAGCAGCTTTAAATAAGGCAGGAAGCCTAGATTTTTTTATTACATTTCACTTGACTCCTAAGTAACAGAATTCATGTGTTTCTTTGGATCTCAGTTTTCACAAGTTCTTTATCCAAACTCGGCTTCATTACTTCATTTGCTTAAACAAAGTCTTTAAGTTGCAATTTGCATGAATCAGAAAGCCATTTCCCAATGAAAGGTTTAAAAAAGGTCTACATTTGACCTTATCTGATGTTGGTTACATAAAAACAAATTACAACATATGATAAGCATTCTCAAACTAGTGAGGACCAGAACACCTACTCTCCCACATTTGACAAGAGATAATTGGTAAAAAAAAAAAAAAAAAAAAAAAAAAAAATGTCATCTTTTTCAAATGCTAACATTAGCTTTGATCATAGGGGTCACTGCTCAGTTACAGGAAGATCTTATCACCTCAAACACAATCCAGATTCCCACGAACATAGGCAGGGCACTCACTCTAGAGAATATGCTTTGTGAATTTCAGTCAATTATATTACTTATCTCCTGGTAAAAGCTAACCAATATTACTATCAAGAACATCGTAGGAAGAGCAACTGTTATCTTCAATAAGCTTTGGTAGAATAGTCAGAAAAGTAAATAAGATCCTCTCTTAGCTGGTGAGGGACTAAGTGACATGACACACCCAGTGCTGGGTATCCTAGGCTCCTTCTCATCCTCTGAATACATCATTCTGATGCCTCTGCCTATACCTTCCACTTCATCAGGATTGTGATTCTCTGGGAATCAACATCCTTATTTACAGTGAAGCAGAGCATCAGACCACAAAGTGTCTGCTTTATGGTGAGGTACAATTAGATGAGCAGATGAGGAGGATCTCATGAAACTAAGTGGGGACCTGCCATGCTCTGGAGACTGGGGCATGGGCAGGCTTGCTTTGATGCCACCTAGTGTTGACGACTATATCAAATCCCTATAAGACTGGTACCCATGCTGGCCCCTAGGTTGCAAACCTTTGTCTCACCTGGGCCTGTTAAAATGGATAGCTATTCCCTGGGTAGTAGGTGGAACCACAGGCACCTAACCAAAAAGACAAAGCTCGTGTAGGAAGAATGTACAGACTGCTTGAGTTTACCCATGTTCTCTACAAGAACTAGGAAGAACATCTTGCCTTATCACCAATACCACCTTCTTTCCCTCATAATCTCACAGAGAGGAAGGGTGGAAAGATGGGTTTTTAATGCACTCAGCTTCTGCAGTTTAAAAACCAGATAATGGTGGTGTCATTTTCTTTTAGCTCCATGGTGAACCCCTGCCAGGACTGGAAGCCTCACACAGTCAGACTCTAGATTACTGGCTCCATGGGAGGAATTCATTTCTTAACTCTAAGACAAAAGTGGAACATGAGCAAACACATATTTTCCCTTTCCCGTATTTGACTTCTTTGCATTGATTTTCTAGAATTTCAATAAGGAAACATCTCAAATGTGCTGTTTTAAAACATCAAATGGAGCCAGACGACACAGGGAAAAATCAAAATGTCAACAGAGTCACGATCCTTTGGTACTCTGGATGGAATCCATCCTTGCCTGATTCCAGCTCTGATAGGGTTGCCATTCCTCTACGTTGTTGTTTTTCTGTCTGCTTATCAGCTACATCTGTATCTATTGATATTTTAACTATCATCTGTGGCCTGTCCATCATGCAGTCAGCACCCAGTCACTGGGATTTCCAGTCACACTGGATTAACCCTGCCACTGCCACTAAGTATAGTTTTAACTAAATTTCTATCATTCATTTTACCAATAAAGACTTAGGAGTTCAATCTTGGTGTGAAAACCTGCTAGCTCAGAGAAACTGAGAAGCATTCAACTGACCTCCTTTTTTAGACAGAGACCGAGCAAAAGAGCATTCCAAACCAAAAAGACCGTGAGTCTCCAAATCCCTGCCTACTCCTTCCTGTTCCTTTCTCTATCTTTCTGACTTCTCTATACTCTCTACGGCTAATTCCCATCAACTAGTTGCTGGCTCTGCCTCTGATCAAGGTTGATTTTATTAACTCAGTCTTAGGTTTCACAGGGTATAAATTATCCTGCAACACTATGTCCGTTGGCATGCAGCTACATCTTCCCCATTCTGCCTGTGTGGTGATTGTCATTCTATCAGTGTATCTATTTTCACAAAGTCTTCTCTCTCACAAGGACTACCAAAATTAAGTATATAATGGTGCCTCACTTTATTGCCTGTGTGAATACCCTATTTACAAAGAAGGTCACATTCTCAGGTACAAAAGAATGGGCACCGAGATATCTTTACAGAGGCTACAGATCACTTCCCGCATTACCCTAGCTGTTTAGCTAAGAAGAGTTCAAGAAATAATATCAGATTTTGAGGACAATGCATTTATATCATTTTCAAAGTGATTTATCTCTGCTTTGCTAATTTTTCTCTAATATTGTCTCTGAGACAAACAAACCTATATAGTTATTCATGTAGTTACCCCATCCTGGCCAGCCAAGAAGACTTTAGTTTACCAAGTGAAGTATAAATGTGTCTTTTACACAGTCTTCCAAACACAGACATGAACACACATATACACACAAAGTATTAGAGTAACTCTATAAATATGAATCAAGTAACAAATGTGATATCCACTTGATTTTTATCTTATTATTTCACCTCAGTTACAAATTTTTTCTTTCTTGATAAAAATTTTTCCAATATTGAGAAATTTATAGTTCATTTCACCTACTATTTCTGGATGAGGTTGCTATAAAACATACATGAAACTAGCTTAATACTTCAATATTTGTATCAAGATAGATTGTAGCGGGAAATTATAGATTGTATAGGTGTGGGAGGGGCATGGTCTGTGGAGACAGAAGCGGAGCATGGAGAGAGAGGCGGGTCTTTTGGTCTCGGGGCGCGGCGAGGCGGTGGGTTAGTATGACGGCTTGGCGTGTTGTTAAATTTTTTTTTATAAATAATTTTAACAAAATAAACTTTATTTAAAATATATCTTTTAATAACAAGTTTTTATCGTGATAATTGGCGCCCAACGTGGGGCTAATTCCACAAACCTGCCGGGTTCGTGCCCGCAGATGGAACTAGTCTGACCACCCCACCAGATTCCACGCCTGTGCACGCTACACGCTTTGGCCCCCATCTGCGTACACAAATATTCGTACAACAGCCAAAAAAAAATCTGCGTACAAAAAAAAACTCCTAAAACCCAGTTCTAATGGTGCACGCCTGGTAGGATTTGTTAAAACATTTAAGAGACCCTCTCAGCTAAATCACCACCCCGTTTCAAGCATCATTGCTGCTACGCTACGACACCTACTGACCGTAAGTCCTCATTACATCTAAATAAGACAAAATTTTTTTCTTTTCTTCTAAAATGTCCGATCAGATAAATGTTCACAATTTTACTCACTTTTTCACAATAGTAATAAAAAATTATTTCCAAGATTACACATTTAGAGGTTATCTCCACCCAAGAGTCCTTTTACTTTTCTGTGTAATAATATATTTCTTACCTACTTATTTGAAGAGATCACAACATAAAAAATATAAAGCTAAGATATCTAACATAAATAAACATATTAAGACATTCCAAAAACTCATTGGTTCCATAAAAAAAGTCTACTTTAATCACAAAAAAATTTAGAGCTCACATTAATAAAAGTTTTAAAAAATTAAATAAAAAATTTAAAAAAATAAATAAAATTTTTGTTAAAAAAATACAAAACTCATATTAATAAAAATTTTAAAAAATTAAATATAAAATTTAAAAAAATAAATAAAAATTTTAAAATAATAAATAAAAACTCTAAAAAATTTAAAAAAAAATAATAAAAAAATAAATATAAAATCTAAAAAAATATTCCGTTCTATAAAATTATTTAAAAAATCATTTATAAAAAACTTTAGAACACTAAAAAAAACCATTACCACTAAATTACAAAATTATAAAACTCATTTAAAAATTTAAAAAAAGTATTTTAAAACAACACCTACTCAAAATAACCCCAAACCCCCTCTTAAACAATACTATTACAAAAAAAAATTCTTAAGTTAAACATGATACAAATGTTTATATATTAACATAAATAAAAAATTAATCTATATATCTGATTAAAATAATATATATTGATACAAAGTTAAATATATAATTGCCCTATTTTACACGTGTCTACCTCTGTCTAAAATATTTTACACATTGATGTATATTAAGTACATTGTCATTTCCATAATGCAATTTCTACCTCTAATTATTTATGATAGTCATAACATTTGTTATACTATACACACAAGTTGTTTTATATAAATCTGTTTAGATATATTTTTATATATAATAATATATAGTTAAGATATTGTTGTCACTTAATAAAAAATGTATATTTTGGTCAATTTTCCTAAGATTGTTATACTTAAAATTATTTAAAAGAGCTATATACACATTTTAAAATGCCTATTTTTACAATGTTAGCCTCACTTTCTTGGTTGATTGAGATTACAAATTATAGTTACTCAAATTTATCACCTAACAGTCAAGATACTCAGGCTTTTCAAAAACATGTCAAAATATACCAAATAGATAGGTGTCTTCAACCACTTCATAGACCAAAAAAATATGACATTCAAGATTTCGTTATTTCAAATTTAGCCTTAAGAGACATGACAACTCCTGACATCACCGTTCCTTTCTCAAGGTGGTATTAAACATCACAAACATCTTACAAAAAAATTGTTTAGTTTGGCAAATAATAGCCTAAGAGACAAAAGACTACACTTGTGCCCACTGCTGTCAGCATGCTCACTGTCCAAAATAGACCTACAAGATAAAAAATAAAAACTGCCAAAGCCTGCCTAGCCAAAATAAAACAGTCCTACCAAAAATACCCTGCTTCTATAAAGACTTGTCAAATATCATAGGCCAATAGCCACAAAGACAGATGCTCCCGTTACACAAAAAAGTGATAGATGACTGTCCAAATAGTTAACTGTCGTTGTCTTCTCCTATATTCTAAAAGTTACTTCATACTTCCAACTTTAAATATATATTTTTCTTCTCAGGTCTTAAGGGTGTTAAAAATTAGATAGTTGAGGTTGTTATTACTTCACATTCCAACAAAGACACTCAAGTCTTAAAACTCTATTATTTAAGATAAACAACCTTAAAACAATTTCTATACATTTTTTATATCAACATTTTAAATATTAAATTACACTTTATAGTTGTTTGTTAACAGTAGTTTGACCTCACTTATGTTAACACCTTCCTCTTTCCCACACACTGTCTTATAATAATCCCTATAATATATAATTTTATACCTAGTTTAAAACCTTCCTATTTAGACAAAATGGGGAGATGTAGCGGGAAATCATGGATTGTACAGGTGTGGGAGGGGCATGGTCTGTGGAGAGGGAAGCAGAGCGCGGAGAGAGAGGCGGGTCTTCCGGTCCGGGACGCGGCGAGGCAGCGGGTCCGTACGGGTTAGTACGACGGCTTGGCGCATTGCTAAAACTTCCTTTTATAAATAATTCTAACAAAATAAACCTTATTTAAAACATACCTCTTAATAACAAGTTTTTACCGTGATAATAGATGATATACATGTGGCACTATTATTAAAATGGAAAAGTAGACATATTTTATCTACCTTCATAGTCACAAATTATTGTAAAATATCAATATTTATAAAAAGGCAGCAAAATTGATTATCTTTGGGGTGATATGACAGACAGATATGATGTTGACTTGGTAAGAACCAGGGTATGAGAAATGTCAATGTAATAAAGCAAGAGAAAGAGCTGAAGCAAAAAGAAGTGACCCTAGGGAAGAGCTGTACAAAGCAGCAGCTGATAGCTGCCCCCAGCTGCTGCCCAGCTGCATTCCCAGGACAACTGCAGCAATGGCCAGAGAGGTGTCTGCTTCTCATGGACATGTGAGGTACAAAGTCAGCAGACTGTAGATGTACTGACTAGACTATGGAAATACGCAAAGGGTTAAATAATGTGGTGTGTGTGTGTCCCCAAAACCACAAAAAAATCTGGATATAGAATTAGATGTGTTCTATAGGAACACAAAGATGATATTTTACACCAAGATAATAGACTCTGAAGGGGAAGGAGATATATGATTAACCTCAACAAATGCCACACATTAGTACTTACCTAATATCATGAATATGGAGTGTTTGTGTGAACATCATACTGTCTGAGATTTGCATACTCATGGTCTCATATAACCCTAATCCTAACCCTGTTTCTTAGATAATGTGGTAGAGGGCTTAAGAAAAGAGAAGACAACATTGGGCATATCTGGTTGTGGTTCCACAGAAGTGTAGAAGAAATTTGTTAGATGTGCAGTTATTGTGACTCACTGTCAAGACAGAAGATTTAGACATTAAAGTCTTCCAAAGTCAAAATCTACAAAGATCTATTTTGACACTGGTTGAGAGATTTGTAGGTTTACAACAGATAGAATATATGGAGCAATAGAATGTCAGTTGAGGAATGAGATGGTGAGAATTTGGCATTGGGTGCCACAGTACTCAGGCCATCTGGACAGTCTCTCAGAGGAAAACATTCCTCTCAGAGGATCAGTTTTCTGGTACATACAATTATGAGGGGAGGTAGCTAATTTTTGTAAAGACTAAGGATCGTTATTTTTTCAATATAAACATAATAAATACTACTTTTTAAAGCACTCAATGTTGGAGAAATGCTCAGCTAGAGAGAGTGCCTACTAATGGGATGCTGGATAAATCACTTTTAGCTGAGCACTTTTCATAGTACATAAACAGCTGCTTTCTATAGAAACCAAGTTATACCAGATAATAAATTAAAAGTAGAATATTTTATTTATACTTAATGGGCTATACACAGTTCATACTTATTCAAAACTAACTAATCTATCACAAGGCATATATTTCAATGAAACGTAATAACCATGGAAACAAAAAAAAAATGAACATGTATTTTTGGAATACACCCCAGTTCCTAAGCAACAAGACATTGTTCAAACAGAAACAGAAGTAAATAATTACAGATACAGGTATATTTGGTCTTCTGTATCTAAAAAAGGATATCAGCAAGAAATAGAAAACTATGTGTGACTCCTAAAGACATCTTTGCATTTGGTCAAAGCAGTGCAATGCCTCCCTATGACTAGGACTCTTGCAGTTTTCAACACTCACAGTTGGCAGCAGTAGGTAGATCAGAGGACATGGTTCCTGACCCAGCTTGTTGTTGTTGGAGTAATCTTTTCAGCATGTTTTGCTCTAGTTTGGCATTCAGGGTAAAATGAAAAGGAGACAAAACAGATATCAGTCACCCACTCACTAACTTGGCTATGAGACCAGTTTCCTAGAAATACCCTCAGGACAAGTTCTGTGCTGATGAGTCAGTCATACCACCTGATGAGTCAAAGGATGTCCACTGTGGTGATTTATGTAATAACTTAGTAACTTACACTGGTGAAGCTTCAGTGGTGACTGAATTAGTCAGACTTTAGATTCTTCAGCTCATAATGCTAAGGCATCTGCTATTCTTTAGATTTTAGTTCATTTCTCTACTAATATAAAAATGCAACAGATAGGAAAACATATTTCTTACTGTTGTGAATCAAGCAATAAAAATATACTGGCAGTGGAAGGTACTCTGGATGGAATCAGATTGGAGATAATTTTACATACACCAAAACTAAAATACTCAAGGAAGTACAGAATCATTTTGCAAATTCAACAAAGACTGCAAACTCAGTATCCATGCTTTTGAAAACTACCTCATGTTATAATATCAGTAAATTAAAATTAATAAGAAATTTTGAATATACACATTTCTTCTATCCTAATCATTTTATTCATAATAGAAATGCCCTGGAAAGATTATAGGAGTATTAATTGCAATACGGTTTGCTTTAGCACAACAAAACTGGTAACAGTCTAATAGCAAATGAAAAGAGGATGGGTAAGTGTAACAAACTAAAATATTACAGAACTATACATAGTGGAAAATAAAGAAAACTAGAGATGTATGTGTCAGTAAAAAAACCCTCCAAATTATACTGAATGAAAAAAATTTAAGCTATAGAAGGACATCATTCCTATGGATTTAATAATTATAGAATATTCTTACATTCTATTAGGCTTTCTATTGCTGTGAAGAGACATTATGGCCATGGCAACTCTTATAAAGGAAAACATTTAGTTGTGTGGCTTACAGTTCAGACTTTAGTCCGTTATCATCATGAGGGGACATAGTAGCATGCAGGCAGACATGGTGCTGGACAGGTAGCTAAGAGTTTTACATCTTGAGCAGGAAACAGTACATAGTCTGTCTCTCTGAGCATGACTTCAGCATATACGAAATCTCAAAGTCCTTCTCCATAGTGACATACTTCCTCCAACAAGGTCACACTTCCTAAATGTGCCACTTCCTTTTGGGGTCATTTTCTTCCAACAACAAAAGATCAAATGGGATAAAAGTGCTCGGAGGACACTGGATGCAGAAATGCTAGGGCAGTATTGGTTGTAAGTGTGAAGAAAGTTAACACTGGCCTAACAGCCATTAAGCAAACTTCTGTTTCTTAATTGGTGGCAGGGAAGAATATTTGTCTCAACAAAAATCATCAAGCAGATGAACTATGCAAAGAGAATGCAGCCATAATTCAAGAAGTGAGGTCATTCAGGCTGTGAGATGAGGCTGCATTCAAAGCACATGGGAGAATTTGACTCAGTATGAAAAAAATTGCTGAAATCAAGCATTGAGGTTGATAATTAGTACTACATACATAGTTATCTTTGTAACTTAAATTGAGGACATAATTACTCAGAATTTGTTGTTTTGCAAGGCTTGGTGGTACTTGTCTGTAATTTCAGCACTCAAGAAAAAGAGGCAGGAAGACTGACATATTTCAAGGTCAACCTGGTCTATGTAGTAATTTTTAGGAAGCCTTGGATTTGTGCACAACTGTGTTTTAGCCCTCCTACACAAAAATAGTTTCAACACAAAATACAAATAAGAATTATATGCACATAGTACAGCTGTTACTTAAAAGATTTTTTACTAGAACATGAAAGGTCTATGTATTGATTTCAAAGTTTACAAAACAAGTCAGGAAGGAATTATAACAAATTGCTTAGCTCTTGTAGCGACTTCTTCATATCCAAGGGAAACTGGTTTCAGAATCCTTATACATATTATAATCTGAGGATGCTCCTAAGTCCCTTATTTAAAATGTCATGATATTTACATAAGAACTATGTTCATATTTCCAAATAATTCAAATTGTACTTAGTATCCTAATTAATATCAGCTGTCAATTTGACATAGCCTACAGTTATCTAAGACAATCACAAATGGCAGATTTCGCAGATCATATTGGCATATGACCATGTCTGTGAGAGGTTGTCTCACTTATTAATTGATGCAGAAGAGCCCAGGCCACTGTGGGCAGCAACATCTCTAGTCTGTATCAGAGAGTGAGCTGGAAAACAAGTCAGAGTTTAATTCATAAGCAGCATTTCTTAATAGTCTCTGCCTCTGTTCCTGTTCTAGTTCCTGCCATGATTTCCTTCAAGATGGATTGTGAGCCAGAAATATAAGACAAAAAAACCTCCTCCACCACTAATGTGACCTGGAAGTATAAGCAAGATAAACTCTTTCCTTCCCTAAGTTGCTTTTGATTGGAATGTTCCATCACAACAATAGAAAATCCAACTCGAACACCTAGAGTAGTTACAATATCTGATACAATCTAGGCTGTACCTAAATTGTGATTCTGCTATATTGTTTATGAATAATGGCAGCAAGAACAGTATGCATGTTCAATTCAGATGCAGTGTTTTTCCTACAAGATTTCTTTCTTCAGGTGAAAGAAAACTCTGTAGATGGAGATCCTTGGACATGGAAGAGTTATCACACTTAGAATTTCATTATTGTGAAATATCATTGTCTAAGTCATTCCAAAACCAAACTGAACCAAAACAAAATGGATACCAAGTAACGTCCTGCTTCTTTCATCCCCCTGATGGGGCTGAAACATCATGTCTCTTCTAAAGGCTGAGCGGAGGCTAATAAGTAGGTAAGTGGACAAAAATAGCATTTTGCCATGATGTCACTGTCATTTCTCTGGAGGACCTTCTTCCTTACAGATAATTCACTAATTGCTACCCATTATTCCTTAACTAGTAATATGTTATGGCTAAGTGATCATAGCTTTATTATCAGGAGTATGAAACAGTTCTCTAGCATCTATTACTTTTCTCAGAAATACCATCTATATTATCTCACCATTTCACAGCTCATTAGCACCTGTACAGAAAATGAGCATATTGAAGTTGAATGGAGAATAAAATTAAAATTAAAAAATCATTTTATCTTGGAATCAATTTTGCTAATGTTAAATACATAGAGGATCAATGCTTTGGGACGGAGTTTGAAGATTTTAAAAGATGCCGTCTCTGTTCCACTATTTAGATGTCTCACTCTCCTCCCTCAACTACTAAAAAGAGTTCCAAAGTAATAGTCAATAAAGATTAACTACTAAAAATACAGAAGGACACAAGATATAAGATACAAACTACACTGGTTATAGAGGGCAGGGCATGTGAGATAATCTCCAAATATGTAGACATGTGTGATCGAGGAGAAGGAGAGGGGGAAGAGACAGAGACTGTAATGTTAGCATGAGGATCTTGATATGAACAGAGTATTGTGTTTTAACAATGTGAGTGCTCTGTATTCACAGGGGTCTTTGTGAAAAGAGAGCAGAAGGACAAATGCAGAGGAGATGCCATCAAGGAGTCAAAGAACAGAGAGGATATGGGCCCATGAGTCAAAGGGTGGAGGGAGTTACAAAGACTTCAAAGAGAGCTGCCTCAGCAGATGAAAGCACCATGAAATCCTAGCAACCTAGGTTTGACTCTAAATGAAAAAGCAAGGTGTGATGACTGGCATCTGTAATCCTAACTACAGTATTGGTGTCAGGAGCAATGGCCCAAATCTTACATAGGTAGTAAAAGAATGGAGAGAGATGGGGTCAGAGGGAGAGAGACTTAAGACTAGTATGAGTACCCAGTTCTTAAAAATAGTCATTTGATCTTCACATAAATGTGCTTCTGCAGTCGATCTCTCTCTCTCTCTCTCTCTCTCTCTCTCTCTCTCTCTCTCTCTCTCTCTCATAAATTAAAACAAATAATTTAAAAATTCTAGCCACAGGCTGGATAATGATGCCAAGTATGAGTTTCATCCTGTGAGGGCCCAAAGAAAAAAACTATTATTATGCTAAATGAATATGATATTAAATAGACTACTAATGACTTACCATTATACTCAGATTAATGCATTCCTCATTCATCATCAGAAAATGTTCGATTTGCAGAAGATAATATATTAACACAAAGACCTACAGTGGCCAAGGTGCAGAGTATAAGAGACTAGGGAATGATCAGTTCTAAATGGGACATCTATGTCACATCCCCTCCTCCCAAGGCTTAGGGATTGTTGTAGAGGATGGAGCACTGGAAAAAGAATCTTAAAGTCAGAAGTAATGGATGATGATAAGAAAACATTTTCTTTCAGACATATCAGGGTAGCTGCATATGTGAACTTACAACTGGTGTGACAGCATTTTCAAAACCTGTGAAAGCCCAAGTTAAAACAAATTCCACAATGGAAATGAAACATGGGCACAAAGAACTACTCCAGAAGCTATTGACAAGTGATAGCTGCTGGAAGAGGAAGAGCCCATTTTCTTTAAGTGTATAGTCTCAGATACATCAGCCATCATCTCAAAAGAGGACACACAGTGGGTGCCAAGGTAGTAAATCTGGGAGTAAGTGGGGGAGGGAGTGAATGCAATGTGGTACAAAATTCTCAAATCACTAAATAAAAAAGGAGAGAAGAATAAGAAATACAGAAGGAAAGAAAATAAAGGAGCAAGAGCAATGAAGGTGACTCTGCCCTGAGGAGCCTGTTCCTGTACTTGGGTACACCTTGCTTTCTGCAGTTTAAAGAGACTATGTCCCTTCTCTCAGACGTGTCTTTTCTTTCTTTCCTCCTTTCTTCCTTTCTTTCTGTTCACCTCTCTCATTTATTCTTAAGACTAGATTAAAATATCTTTGCTAAACCCCAATTCTGCTTCATAAAAAAAGGAGACAACATAAAGGCAATGTAACAGATGTGCCTTTGTAGCTTGCAGAAGGAACACAACCACAGGATCCAATTACAGGCCTTTTTAAAAATCAAATTTCTTTGTAGACAATTTTATTAGGTTCAAGTGCAGAGAGACCATTCCACTTCCATTCTGCCTGTCACTCTTGTTGGCCTTCAGTTTCTCTACAAATCTCTCTTTCTCATGTTCATGTCTATCATGTTCTGTAATCCCTTGAGTTTCACCAGGGCTGTTTGCATAACTATGAATCAGGAGTTTGGGCTTATCCACTGGAGCCTGGTTAGCTCATCAGTGACTACACAAGTAAAGGCAGCGATTCCCCCTTTCTCAGAGTCTATCAATAGCTGATAATTCAGAAGTCAAGATAGGGCCTTTGGCGCCATTCTGCACTGGCAATGATTTATCTCAACTAGAGTCATATGAGAAAAGGGACCCTAAGTTGAGAAAATACCTTCATAAGATTTGCCTATAGGCAGATCTGTATTTTCTTAATTGGTGACTGATACATGGGAACCCCACTCATTGGGGTCAGTGTTACTCCTAGGAAGATTGTTTCAGATGGCATAAGAAAGCAAGCTGAGTAAGTCATGGGGATCCAGCCAGTAACCAGTTATCCTCTATGGCTTCTGCTTCAGTTTCTACCTCCATGTTCTTGAATATGATCTAAAATCTGTAGATGGAAATAAATTATTTTCCCCAGTTTGCTTTTGATCATGGCATATTACCACAGCAATAGAAACTTTCATCAGGACATTGTCTATGAGTGATAGCCTTATCATCACAGGACCAGTCTTATATGGGACCCATATGGGTAAGGTGAGTTGTAATATAATGATTGTAATAGATAGATATAAAATGCCTAGAGGATGGTGATTTACATCTATTCACTCCACCTTCCAGCTCTTACTTCCTGCCTTTCCATCAATACTCCCAGAGTTTTAGAGGTGGATAATCTAAGTATCTTCTTCAGGACAGGGCCCACACTAGGGCTTATTCTTTTTAACATAGGCAGCAAAAAATTTCTTTGTTCACCACTCTTTGCTACAGGGAGAGGCTTCTCTAATTAAATCTGGGAGCCGCTTTTTCAATGTGCATAACCATAGATATTTAGAAGCCAGTCTAATGCTCTGTCACTTCAGTTACACATCAATAATAAGTTGTCTGCTTGGAATTACAACAACTCTGGATTTGGGATATTAGCTGGGTTTATAGTACTTGGCACAAGTCCTCACCAACAAGATACTTGTGCAGCACTCCTGAAATATAACCAGAGAGCAATTTGCTTCCCCCACCACAATCATGCCACTATCACGTGGGTGGGTATATCTTTCCTGGAAGATTGGACTTCTGGGTCATAGGGTTAATAGCTGTGCTACAAGATAATAAACTTGTGCTAGTTTAAGCAACAAAACATCATTGATTAGTAGCAACAGAAAAGCACTGTCCCATGTCTAAACATTGTAGTGGGACATGTGCAAAGTTTTAAATACTTCTGTTAGATATTTTTTTCCTGTTATTCTTGGGGATTTCTTTGTAGCTTTTTAAATTTTGCCATTGTTTAGTTCTAGGCAGTGTAGAGAAACAGGCTTTCTATTCAGCTGTCACCTTGTTTTCAATTAAAGAATCTGAAAAGCATAATATTTTTTTTAAAAAAAGCATGAACACCCATTAGAATCAGAAATAAAAACATCTGCAACCACTATCAGATTGTCCTGCATCAGGAGTGACAGTTTCTAGTGATCAACGTAGAAACTGAAAATGATTGTGTCCATGTCTACAGAAAGGATGATGCTGTTTTTGGAAGACTGTAGATGCTTCTGGAACACTATGATTTCCAAAAGCAGAGAGAACAGTATGCATTGAACCTATTTTTCCTTTTCTTTGGATTCCCAAAACACTGGATACTATAAGATGTCTTGGTTTAAAGTATAAATAGTCCTGGGTCTTGTTTTGTTATTGTTTTCTGCTGAGAAATGCTAAATTAAACATGCAAAATGGCATGATTGCTTCTCTTAATTGTTCCAGCACATTCAGAACTCAGTATCTAAATTTTCCACGGTGTTTACCCAGTGTATTCAAATTAAAGCAACTGCATGAGAAGAAGTTGAAAGTAGACCCTGGAAAAACAATTCTGCTTTAACAATGGTTAGCCCATTACATATATTAACCGAAGGCATCTGTTGCTGAGCTGAACCTCCAGGACCCCTATCATCACCAAGTAAACCTTGTGCCCTCAGAATGTCATAATTGTCCTCCACAAAACTGTCTACTTACAAAGTTTAGAGACTTGGAAAATTTCTAAGGAACTTCTCTATCAGTCATCATTTCCAGAGAAATGTGCCAAACAATTCAGCCACGTTTAATTTGGTTGTGTGGAGCAAGGAATACTGTGTTGTTCACATTGATTATTATAAACTTTATAAACCAGTATCCTAGAAAAAAACAGCTATCCATACTTGACATTTACTCAACCTCATGTATTTTTGAGTCTTTAAATAGCTTTACTTACACACACACACACACACACACACACACACACACACACATCACATTGTTAGAAACGAAAGCCTGTTTTATATGAATATAAAACAAGGGACCAAATAAAATATTCATAATGCAAAGCTTGTGGCCTTCAATACATGCTCTTTCTAGAATACCAAATATAATGAACAGACCAATTAGAAGTAGGCTTGGTGTATTTTTATAATCCATTCATATTTTACATTACCTGTGTGCCTGCATGCTATATATAGCTGCCCTTTCCTCATGTAACCTTCAGCTGTCTGGGATGAATTTTAAAGCTCCCTTCCCAAATGCTTAAAGCTTTTAGTGTTAAATAAGCCCTCCCTGACATTTACAAGTCATAGCATTTACAAGAGTGCACTGCTGTCTGCCTGTTTGTTCTCCATTCATTGCAATAAAATGTGATGTTTAATGCTTTATTGATTATTACTGCAGTAACAAGTGACACTTTTAATAGGTGATTTTTCTCTTCAGGCTTTCATTCTTTATACTTGCTAAATAATAATGTATATTTTATGCTTAGAATGTTAAATTCTATACAATGATAAGTCCAAGTGACATTATTGGATTTTTAAAATGCATAATTCCATAGTAAATAAAGACAAAAATATTGAAATAAACTATCTTTCTACAGACAAAGGTTGTTTGTTTGGATGGTTGACACATTCATCAAATAGTGCTGGAATCATTAAAAGTTTACCATTTCTTGGTATATCTACAATATTAGCATATATATTGTTTATATGAATGCAGGTTATAAGATCTGTGGGGGTCAATATTTTATGTTTACTTTTAAACATTTTTTTCCATCAGAAAATAAAGGACAAGAGAAAAAAATAATTCTATCTTTGTAGTTTAGAAATTGGACATGTTCTGTAATTATAAGATTTTAGTCCTTTTTACTAGATCATTTCTTTGCTATAATGATTAAACATGTTAAAAAGCTTTGAGACTTAATGCATTCATTCTAATTAAACCCAAGAAGTCCAAGAACCAATCTAAGCTTTATCTGTATAACAAGTAACATGACTGTGACTATTCTGTAACTCACAAAGTAAAAGAGACATGTGAGTTAATCATTCCTTTAAAAATGTTCACTCAAATCCTGGCATGGTATCTACACCTTCAATCCAGTACTCAGTGGTCAGAAGCAAGTGGACCTCTGTGAACTCATCAGCCTTGGATACATAGCAAGTTCTAGGCTGTCCAGGCCTACACAGTGAGAGCACTTTCTAGTTTTGAAGAGGATAAGAGTTTAGTTCCCGGCCTATATATAGGATGGACCACAATCATCTATAAATCTAGTCCCACAAGGTCCAAAGCCCTCTATGAGTTTCTATGTGTTTCACACATGCATGTGTTAGGCATCCATACAAGTAGGCAAATATTCATATGTGTTCAAAAGCTGTTCACCCATTTTTGTTTTATTTCATATCTTTTACTGTATAATTATAAAAATCCATTAATAGACTTGAAGAGAACAGCTTAAGTGGCATTCTTATCAGAAAATGCTATATATGCCTTATCAATCTTCACTCTCTTGTATCTTAGACTGCAAATATTATCTTTATTTTTGTTTTAATTTTCAAGTTATGATTTCCAGAAAAGAGTACAGGCAATACTGTGAGGGCTATCACACTATGCCATAACAACTACTGATTCTTCAACTAAAGATTCATTATTGTCTTCCAACTTGACAGCTGGCTGATGACAGAGTTGTGGAGAGGAAGGCCCAGGAGAGTAGTGATAAGGATAAAGAACAGAAGCTTCATCTACAGATGACACATATCTGAAGGATGCCCACATGAGGACTCTGCCCAGTAGGAGACTGGCATATGAGAAAATATCCAAAAGAGAAAGAGGAAGATGAGGGAAATGATTGACAAGACTATGGAGGGCAGATGGCAGCAGGATGCATCCCCATTAGCCAATCCCACATATTGTGATTTCAGTTCTGCTACTGATGCTGTAACAAAGAACTGAGGACCACACTAACAATGAGGAAAATGACACCACAGACACGAGCCAAACCATTTAAGCCATACTTACACTGATTATCACTAAAGTGTTGCATTTCTTCATTTGGAAGCTCCAAGAACTATGCAGACATATAGACATATCATCATGACTGCACTGTAGTGAATTGCAGTGATTTAAAATGTTAGAATCTGATTTAAAATTCACTCAATTTCCCTATTTAAATTCAGTATCCCTGCATTGATTATAAAGTGAGCAACATGAAGAATGCCTGTTTATAAATGCCATTTTTAAGGAAAATCAATAACCATTATATGCTTTCTGCCATCCTTGCCTCTCTGGTATGATATGAATATATTCATATAACAGGTGTTGTGTGAATCTGAAACTCCAGGGAAAGGATTAAATAAAAAATTCTGATTCTGAACCAAATAAGAGAAAATATCAGTTCTACAATACAAAAGCCTGCTATAAAAATGTGTCTCATTATTTCTTCAGTTGGCTGTAAGTTGAGTATAACCTATAGACAATAATCTTATTATATATTGTTCAATAAACATACACTGAATGCATTACAAACAGTAGGGCCTTGTTGGGTGCTACACACAACAGCAAATTAGAAAGGCTTTGTTCCTGATGTCTGGGAAGGTATAAAAATGTGGAAGCAAGACAAACAGGAGCCCAGCATCAACTCATCATGTAGCCTCCCTGAAGCAGGAAAACAGGAGGTATAAATGGTGAACAACAATTCTCTAAACAGGAGTATCGGTCACATTCTCTGGAGGATCAGACTGATAGAATGAATGAATTTTAAAAGGATCTGTTTGCTTATTTTACTCAATGTGGTCTGAATAATTCAACAAAGGATAGCTTATGCTAGGGAATCCAAGAATGCAGCAATCTCTTTCTTTGTGAAGCTGGATGCTTTATCAGTTCAAACCTGGCACCAATGGCCTGAAGGATTCCTGGAGAACAGTTTATTGTCAATCTATGTTGAAAGTCAAAAGAAGCTGGAATTAGTCTCAGCAACTGCAGCAACAGAGTAGACGAGGCTGCCAAGTAAGAATGAAGGCAAGCAGGCAAATGCAAAGCTTCCTTCTTCCACTTCCTTTTAGCTAAGCTGTCTGGGGCTGTGTTGTCCACATTTAAGGTAGGTTCTCTTACTTCAAATAAGCTAGTCAAGAAAATTACTCCCAAATGGACCCAGCAACTTACCTTCTAGATGAATCCAGACCTGGTCCCCCTGACAACCAAGAGTAGCCATGACATCCTATCAAATGTCATTATAACAAACATTCAGATGTAAGCTACTGTCCCAGAATAAAATAGTCCATTTAAACTTCTATACAATAATCTAGTATCAGGAAAGAAAAGAAATACCTACTCCATTCTTGAAATTATAATTTGAGGGCTTTGAATCAATGTTTTTATTTAGAAGCATGTGCTTATTTGAGAAATAGCTACTGAGTTTGTACCTCTAGGTATTAATAACAACTGTGGTAGAAGTAACAACACCCACCCTACCTCAGGTCTAAGTTTTGTTTATCCAACGAAGTAAAATCTTGCTTGAGGTATTCTGCTGTTTTGAATCTTGATAGGGCACAATAAGCTCCTCTTTTTAAAAGTGCTAGAAATATGCTGAAAAGTGCCAAAACCCCCACTATTTTCCCAGCCTCCCTTGCAGCTAATCATAGTGATGTGTGAGTCCGATTCTACCTGCCAGCTCTCCCTAAATAAAAAAGAAGGTTGTCTTATTCTACTCACAATGTTAGCAACAACAGTGGCTGTTCAGTGACATTGGATCATTTTTTATCAGAGTAAAGTTTAAGGAAATAGTCCAGACACTTGAGTTTGACTTTTTAGTTCATCTACAATTCTATAAGCTATAACAGATGTTTTTAATAAGTATCTTTTTGACCCAATGGGCTTCTTCAGAAAATCATAATTGACAGAGCACCCACAAAACCATGCAGCCTTCAAGAGAAGCAGCAAATTAGAGCAATGAGCATCTCAAGACCTGAGGGATTCAGTGGTGGATCAATTTCTCAGCACACTAATTTCTCCAACAGTATTTTCCAGTGTAAATTAAAAGAGTATGTTTATTTTGACATTGAGCTCCCTCTGTTAAATATTACTAAATGTTTTAAAGACTAAATGTTTTAGTTTTTTTTTTCCCCCACTGGACCATGAGAAGGCTTCACAGACAAGACTTTAACAGTGTACGCTCAGTTCTCATAGTCTCACAGTGCTATAGGCTCAAAAGGACATGCTCTCAAGACATCAGCAAATTTTTTTTTCTCTTGAGGCTCTTTTTCCGACTTAGAGATAATCATCCTCTGTATCCTGAGTCCTCATGGGACAGCAGAAGTGGCCTTCTCCTTCTCTCAGAAAACAAATTATCTCATCATGAGTACCCCACTATCATAACATTACCTAACCTTGGCTCACCTCAAAGACCTCATCTCCAAAGCCATAATGCTGAGGTTATGACTTTAACATACAATTATCAAAGGACACATATTGCAATATTGTGTTTAGGTGTGTTTATAATCAATGATGATGAATATCAAAGTCATTATCAAATTATACTGTTTATTGCAGACTGACTCTCCATCAGGGACTCCAAAGATTTTACCCTGGTGAAGAAATTTCCAGTGTCTCCAAACTCTATCTTGCCTTCATAGCCTTCTTAAATAAATTCACTTTCTGCATGGCTTGTGTATTCAACAACCCTGATGTTGTCAACTATTCACAGAAATTGGTCACTTATTGCTATGTTTGGGTGTGCACAGAGCACTTTATAGTGACACTACACTTGGATGATCTTTGGGGCTGCACAAAGACAAGTAGGGAATTCTACTTTTTTCCAGACAGGACACTTCTTTGCCAGATACTTCATTTGAGAATCTCTTAGAACTTCACTATAGTCTAATAGGCTTCCATCCAAGTTCCCCCTTTCTAGCTATCTGCCTTTCTTTTTTCCTTTCTCTCTCTCTCTTCCTCTTCCTTCCTTCCTTCCTTCCTTTCTTCTTTCTTTTTTCCCCCTTCCCTTGGTGAGATTTGCATTATTATCCTCTGATATCCTAGTCTCAGTCTGCTCCCTTTCCTTCACTTAATTTAACCATTTTTCCTTATATGTCTGTCTCACCCTTCCTGGATCTGCTCACCATCTGAGACCCTAACTAACAGCCATTTATGGTTCTGGACTCCATCACTTATGAAGTTTATTCTATTAAATGAAAAAAAAACAATTGCACATGAATTATCTTACAAGCCATTCAGTGATAAAAAATTGTGTTGGAATACATTGACACCCAATCCAAGGCTATAGAAACAATTGTCATGTCTGGGCTCTATTACGAAGGTGTGAGATTTTGAATTAATCTTCACTCAAATTCTCTGTACCAAATTATTTTATTTTATTTCTGAACTACCTGATAAATGCAACATCAGAAATAACTAAATATTTGAGCCAGAAGCTTTGGCTATTATTTTAGAGCATGTGGAACAATTATAGCTGTACAGCTGCCTACAGAGTTTTCACTAAGAAAGCCTACACATCCACCAATGTGTAATTATGTATAATTATGCTGATGTTTGAAGAGTCAAATGTCAAGTCAGTAGATCATTTGGTGAATTGAAACTCAATAAGTAAACACTAAGTGTGCCTTAGTATATGGCTGGTTTTATGATCAAAAGATTAGGGTATGGGAGCCATAAAACACAGTGTCCTCAGCATTTATAAAATCCTTGGAAAAATAAAGTTGAGTCTTGGTGGTGGGAGAGAAATCAATGTAGGATAGTTCATTAAATCCAACCCTTTGTATTAAACAAGACACTACGGAATAAGTACTTTTTTGGAAGGTAGAAGTGTTTTGAAAAGATCCCATAGAGAAGAAACCTAAGCTGAGTGTTAGGATAAATTTGGTAAAGTACCCAGAAATCTGAGAAAAGACATTCTCTATAGAAACAAATAAATAACCACCCTAAGCATCATCACAGAACCTACATCCAACAATGAATAGAGGTAGAGGCAGAGATACATAACCGAACACTGGGCTGAGATCCTGATCCATCTGAGAGTGGGGGAGGAGAGTTGATATTAGCAAAGGGATAGGTATTATGAGGAAAATTCCCACAATGATGATTGGCTGGAGCTCTGGGGAGCTCACTGAATCAAGAACAGCCACTGGGGAACCATTGGGAAAAGGAGCTAGGCCCTCCAAGTGTAGGCAACTGTTGATTGACATGGACAGAATGTGGAGCCTTGAAGAGTGGGAAAAAAAAGAAGCAAAATGTGACTTCAATAACCAAGTACTATAGAAGCTACAAGGAGGCTTTTCTTGGTGGTAGCATGAAAGATCATTAAATGATAGTTGACAATGCCAAGTTGAAAACATTTTGTTGCACTGGGCAGTGGGAACGCATAGCTTTAATCTCAGAACATGGGAGACAGAGGCCAAGTAGCTTTCTGTGAGTTCAAGGTCAACCTTGCCTAAAGAGTGAGTTCTGGGACAGCCAAAGCTTCACAGAGAAACTCTGTCGCAAACAAAAACAACAACAACAAAAACTAACCAATCAAACAACAACAAAACCATTTTGTTGCTGCCTTTATGCAAGATGTCATTGAAGTTCCAGATGGGGTCTGTACTCTGAGCTCCACAGACAGCCAATTTGAGTAGATGACTTTGAGGAATAATTTTTGGATACTTCTTGCACCGAATTTTGGCCTTTCATCTTTTCCAATCCCCAAATGATTGTGACTGAAGATACTTCAAATCATTTGGTCCCTGCTTATCCACATGTAAGACTAGATATGGCAAGAAGAATTTACATGTAAAAAAAATTGTCACATGGTTCTTCATGATGTCATTCCTTCCTACAGTTACTTTATTACCAATAATTGACAGGCAAAACATGAAAAACTCTGGGTAAGGACTGTAAGTCTTATTTATTGTTTAGAATATATAAAGAATACCTCAGAAAGGTAAAAGCAACTTTACATTTGACATTACCAAAAATCATTATAATCACAAGATATGTTCAAACTAGAATCTTATTAAATTAAATTACTACATGATATATCACTAGGCAGAGAAGTAAGCATGTAGATAGAAAAGGTACTACTATTCATGTATTCTGTACTCCATAAGTTTACACAGCTTCTTCCTGGGGCCATGTATTCCTCCTTCGGGTCCAGTATTTCATGCTTGTTTTCCTGTCTCATTCTAATTTTTAGGTTAACTTTCAATTAATTACCACTTATCTTCACATATCATTTCATGCATGTGCTTTCCAGATTTTTAGTATCAGAGAACTTTGTGTTC
This sequence comes from Sigmodon hispidus, assembly GCA_004025045.1. Classification (NCBI taxonomy): domain Eukaryota; kingdom Metazoa; phylum Chordata; class Mammalia; order Rodentia; family Cricetidae; genus Sigmodon; species Sigmodon hispidus. Next base: position 70,402 of record PVIH01007210.1, on the reverse strand, counting down.
CCCATGTATGCATAAGTCTGAGGTGGTAGAGATAAAAATAAATGATTGCTTATTATATAAATGAATAAACAAATTTGGTATATTCACATTCATCTATAATTCCTTGTTAAAAAACAAAAAACAAAAACCTGCTATTCTTCAATAAAAAGCCAAGTATCAGAGTTGAATCTTTTTATCCATAGACATTGCTAGCCAGCACACAACATTAAGAGAAAAAGAAAACTATTGTAGTATTTTTTGAGTTTGTTGTCCTATATATTCATATTTTGGAGGCACAGCATGCATCCTTATTGTAGAAGTAAAAAGTAAATATATTGTCACTTTACTATTGAAAAAGTCTATAGGTAGAGCAGCTTAATGAATACAGACAAGGAGGCATCTGCCACCAACCTGACCACTTGAGTTCAATGTGGGCATCCTCAGACCTCAAAGCAAGTATCATTCCATGCATAAGCCCCCCTTAAACAAATATAATTTAATATAATATAACAAAAATTTTAAGAAATAAAATATCATAGTTTAAAGGGAAGTGTTTATGAAGCTATTCAGAGCTTAATGCTTAGACAGACTTTGCTGGGTACCCAGCCCTGTGCCAAATATTTTATAAAGATTTTTCTCATTAAAACTCCCAACTATATTTTATGTAAAACAGCAACCTTATTTTCTTTATTTTTTTTTACTGAAAACAGATATCTTTCTCACATAATCATAAAATATCCTGATTATGATGTTTATTCTACTACCCCATTCCACTTTCCTCCGATCAGCATCCTGCTTCTTTTTGTCTCCTACAAGGGGAAAAAAAGAAAAAAGAAAAAAGTTTACAAGGGGAAAAAAAGAAAAAAGAAAAAAGTTTATAAGGGAAATATATTAAATAATATAAAACAAAAGTCAAAACATACAAATAGAGGGGACAGCTCCCAAGAAAAGAAACAACTCAGGAATGCTATGAAAATATTAAACTTGAAGCCATAATATGTATGCAAAGAACATATAGAACAGGAGAAAGAAAATGTATACATTAAAATAAAAATTTTTAAAAAGGTTTTTGAAACAGTCTTGACATGAAGATACAAGAAAAGAAATGTTCAATGATGTAATTGAGTTCATTTTATATTGGCCATCTAGTGATGTGGTAATGTCTATATATCATAAATATTATTCTTTAAATAAAAAAAAAACTGTTTTGGCATGTGGCCAGCATCGTAAAGGTAGGCAGGGAAATTGAGGTACAGATAAAAAAACAAAAAACAAAAAACACAGAGTCAAACAGACTCAATCTACCTGCCAAACAAACCAAACCAAAACTAAAAACAATATATAAAATCCCAAGCGAGCCACAGGCTGAGCCATGTGGCCAAATAAATTAATAAAAATAAGTTAAATTAAAACAAAAAACTAACAAAAAATGTACCTAAGACATAGGCCAAACAAAATAAAATTAATACAAACCTCTAAGTCATTTAAAAGAAAAAAAGAAAAAAAAAAAAGCAACCGCAACCACAAACAAGTCTTGGCCTCTAGCCCAGACAAAAAGACAAAATCAAAAACCTCCTACAATAATCTCGTGCTCTTAAGCTTACACTTGAAAGTAGTTTGTCTCTCCAGTTAGATTTCTGTGTAGAAAACTAAATTCACATTTGCTAATGGTTACTAATTAGAGATAGATTTGGGGTTTGGCATGGAGACATGTGCCTCCTTATCTTTTTAAATTTTTTTTAAGTATTTTTTTATTTGAAGAGGTTTTTTTCCCCCATACCCACCATTGTTCCCCCTTTCTCCCCTCCTCCCCTAGCATTCTCCAACCTCCCATCCATTCCCGAGGAGGGCAAGGAATCCCAAGGTGACTCCGTTTGGTCTGGCATATCCAGTTGGGGTAGGTTGGAGTCGCCCCACAGCCCCCAGGATCAAGGCTGAGTAAGGTGTTCCTCTGTAGGGAATGGGCTTCAAGAAGCTAGTTCATGCACCAGGGAGAAAATCTGGTCCTACTGCAAGAGGCTCTACAAACTGCCCAAGTCATTCGACTGTCTTCTACATTCAGGGTGCAGGGGGTGGGCGTAGGGGTGGTGGTAATTACTTTTCATGAAGTTTCCTCAGCTGTAATTTCAGAGAGTCAGTGAGCTCCCAGTAGCTCAAATCAGCCATCTCTGTGGGTCTTCTCATGATCCTGATCCCTTTGTTCATATACTCTCTCTCCTCTCTCTCTTCAGCTGGACAGGGATCTAACCCTGGTGCTTTGCTATGGATCTCTGCTTCTGTCTCCATCAGTTGCTGGATGAAGGTTCTATAATGACAATTAGGGTGGTCATTCATTTGATTATAGGGAAAGTACTGAATAGGCACCCTCTACTCTATTGCTTGGAGTCCTAGCCAGGGACATCTTGTGAGTTCTTGAATGTTTCTTTAGCACCAGGTTTATCTCTAACCCCACAATGGCTCCCTCTATCAAGATATCTATTTCATTGTTCTCCCTCTTTGTTGCTCCTCCCTCTCAACCATCTCATTCTCTCATGATCTCTTCCCACCTCCCCCTCCTTGTTCTGCTCTTCTAGGAGGCAATTGGTGCTGACTTGTGCAGGCCCTGTGCATGCTGTCTCAGTTTCTTTGCATCCATATGTGCATCAGTTCTTCTGATTTACAGTGTCTTGTTCTCCTGGTGTTTTATATATCTTCTGGCTCTTACACTCTTTCTGCCTCCTCTTCCATGAGATTTTCTGAGACACTCCATCTATTTCTCTGTGTTCAGGGTTTCTCATTCTCAGCCTAATATCTGGTGGTTGGCCTCTGTATTTATTCCCATCTAATGCAGAAGGAAGCATCTTTGATGATAGCTAAGCAAGGCACTAATTTATGATTATAGCAGACTATCACTAATAATAATTTCAATGCAAGTTTTTTGTTGTTGTTGCTTTTGCTTTGCTTTTAAGAATAGCAATGTTTGGTTTTACCTTCAATTTCAGGGCTATCTAATCTCAGGTTCTTAATTACACAAGAAGTATTGGGTATGGGTTTTATCTACTAGAGTGAGACTTAAGTCAAATCACATAATGGTTACTCCCACAAACTTTATGACACTATTGTATTAGCTTAGGTTATATACAGGGCAACATTTTATTTTATTTTATTTTATTTAAGCTTTTTTATTCCATTTACATACCCTCCATAGTTTCCCCTCCCTTTCCTTCTCCCATTTCCCTCCTACATCCCCCTCATTCCACCACCTCCACTCCTCAAAGAGATCAAGGCCTCTCCTGAATATTCACCATAGGCTAACATACCAAGTTGAGGTAGGACTCATCCCTCTATCAAAGCTGAGCAAGGCATTTCACTATAGACAGTGGGATCCAGAATGCCAATTCTTATAATCAGGATAAATGGTTCTGGCATAACTGAATGTCAATATGTAAAAAAAAAATGCAAATAGGTTCATATTTATTGCCCTGCACAAAACTCAAGTCCAAATGGATCAAAGACTTCACCATAAATCCAGTTACAATGAAACTGAAAGAAAAGAAAGTGTGAAGTGGCCTTCATCACATTGGCACAGGAGACAACTTACTAAATATAACACTAATACTACAGACACTGAGAGCAACAATTAATAATTAGGACTTCCTGAAACTAAGAAGCTTCTATAAGGAAAAATACATGGTCCATAAGACAAAACCTCAAGGTTCGGCCGCACAAACCTGCAGACCTGAGGTTCAAAGTCCCACAGAGTCACAGAGTCACACAAATGGTTACATTAGTTTTACATTGATTGACCTCGGGCCAAAGTATATAACTTGCTAACTTGTTCACCTCAACTCAACCCATCTTGTTCAGCTGCACAGCTTGGTAACTTTTCTCAGAGCAGCATTTCCTCTGCATCTCCTGGCAGCTCTGGAGACTGACATCTGTGTCTGGTATCTGTGTTTGCTCTGAGATGTTCCTGAGTTTTCTTAGCCTAGTAGCCCTGCCCATACTTTCTGTTTGCCTTTGATGAAATTAGCTTTTTATTAAACCCATAGACAAGACAAATATTTACATTAACAGCATAATCCACCATAATAATGACTGGGGAGGGAAAGGCAATAATATAAACAATGTCAAACTACAACTAACAAACAACAAACATAAGGTATATCTTAAATGCTTAGAATATTGGTAAGTGGAAATGTACAGGGATTACCTCAATGCTATTTAACTTGAATAATAAGAATCCAATACCTGAAGGCTCTTTGCTAAGATATGCTAAGGTAGTAGTAACCTTAACTATCTACTCTTCAGCCCCATTGAAGACCTGAGAAGGAAAATATATTACCAGAGTAAGCCGGAAGCACAAGAGTGTAGCTTCCAAGGTTTAGGAAAGGACAGCTACAGTAGCTACTTGGACAGTCAACCATGGCTTTTCTGCAAAGTTGGAGCATCCACCTTTTTTGGCTACAAGCCTAAGATATCTGACAGATTTCTTCAGAAGATGGGTATTTTTTGGGAAAACATCTTATTTGTCTTGTAGGTTTTGGCAGGCTTTATCATGCTTATCTGGATGGGACAGCATGCACACTGACAGCAGTTGAGGTGAGGGCAGTTCTTTGTCCAATAAGTCATTGTCCGCCAAGGAAGACAATTTCCTAGTGGGGTGTCCTTGATGCTCAACACCATCTTGGGAAAGGAACAGTGATGCTAGCAGTTGTCGTATCTCTTGTGGCCGAATTCTAGATAATAAAATGCTAAATTTCATATTCTCCAGATCTATAAAATGGTTGAAGACTCCTGTCTATCTGATATATTCTAGCCTGTATCTGGGAAACCAAACAACATGACTATTACATGGCAAATCTAGGTAATGGTAATCTGTGATTCTTAACATCCTAAACACTGAAGCTTACATTGTAAAATTAGGCAGTCTATACATGGGTGTACATATGGTCTCTGAACACTGGCTTCCTGTATGATGATCATATTAACATTATCCAGAAGTACAAGTACTGTACAAAATAACAATAGTACCTTAAATATATATCATTATACAAAATACCTAAACAGAGGTATACAAAACATCTTAAACAGAAATAGAATATATGTATATATTACAACTAGCATAATATATTATGACTAGTATAATAAAACAGATATAGAAATTGCATAGTGAGAATGACAATAATATCCTTAATATGCATTAATGTGCAAAATACTTTTTAAAAAGGTAGAAGCATGTGCAAAATATGGCAATTACAGGTTCAAAATTGGATCAATATATAAATTACCTTAGACATATAAAACAAAACTTTCAGAATTAAATTTATATTAATATATATTTATATTTTAATATTTATATTAAAATAAATTTATCTCAATCAAGCATATAAAATAATTCCACATTTGTATTAATATACAAGCATCTATACCAGTGCAAATTGTCTTTGGTTTATATTTAGCTAATAATTATTTACAGGTAGATATGATAATCTACCTATGCCTGTCCTATCTATTCCACTTTCTCCTCTTTAAAAGGAATTTCTGCGTTTATATTACTGTTTCACCCTCAACCCAAATAAAACTTATAACCACCCTATCAGAATGGTAATTATCCATAACTCTTATAGAATAAAACTTATTGGGAGGGGGCTTAGTTTTTCATAAGGTTGCTTCCTGTTGGCTTTTGGGTGGCAGCATCTCTGTGGGGTCCTGTAAAAAACGAAGACAGTGATTAGATTCTAATTCTTACTCTAACTATTCTCAGAGTCCTGGGAAAAGCCATCTGGAATTCCTGTAAAAGATGTGACATGAGGGATAATGGTAGAGGGCTATTTTGCAAACATCCTGAATAGTCTATAGTTCAAAAGCAATTCTTCAGTGGTATATACCAGATTTTTTTTTTCCCTTAGACCAGTAAGAATCATTATGGTGGGGCCCCTTCTTCTTTCTGAATGCTTTGGAGATTGCTGTCAGAAAAATTGTTGTTTACAGTGAAAAACCTATGCATCATCCATATCAAATGAAGAATTTACACTTTCAGGGGAAAATTGTATGCCAAGAACATTTTATGATTAAAAAGGAATAAATACACAGAGAGATAGGATTATAAATAAAATTACAATAATATTGGTTCCCATATATTCTGACTGTCTTCTGTCCCACACCAGGTGGCTTTTCTGATATGAGACAGAATCTCTTAAATTTTCCTTTACCAACATGCTTGGGTTTAGAGAAGTAGAAAGCCATTTACACCAACTCCAAAGCCAGCTTGATTTATGATTAAATCAGGACCACAGTTGAGCAGTGAGAATTGAGAATTTACCCTGTGGTATATATTGGCACCAATTGGCCTTATATTCCTTTGTTTGTAATCTATAGCACAAATCTGAATTACATGAAAAGAAGTCTGAGAGCCAAATATCAGGGAAAGGCTAAAATATCAGAGAGAGGAAAGACCACAGTCAATTCTCACTCAACTGTTTTGTAACTTCATCAGCTTCACTCCTGGTCCCTTCTGCCTCTGCTGGATTCCTAAGCAGCCTTAAATACCCTTCTCTTCAGCTGTATTCCATCCAGGTTAGGATTAAAAGTGTGAACTACTCCATTTTTAGCTAGCCTTGAACTCACAGAAACAGAGGAAGTTCTGTCTCTGGAGTTATGGAATTAAGGGTATAGGTCACCACTCCCACCTTTCCCTGTGCTGGGATTAAAAGTGTGTGCTATTGAATCCCAGCTGTTTGTCCTTGTACTCAAGGATCAAGAAATTCCTGAGCTGTCTGCCTAGGTTTTGACTGTGTGTATAATCTCTTGAATATTTCAGGTTTTATTATGTATATAACAAGTCACCATAGTAATCCTTTAATAATTTATCTCCTTTCAGCTTTAGGTGTTTAAGCATCCAGCATCCTTTCAATTTCTTGAAGATGGATCTATCTATCCTTTTTTAAAGACAAAATGAACCCCTGCCTCAGCCTTGTTAAGTGTGTTTTCTTTACTATGTATCTAATTGTCATATCAATGGATGGGCCATTACTTCTCTTCCTCAGGAAATATCTCCTTTTGAATCGGATCATTATTAATTTTGTTGGTATCTATATTTTTTCTTCTCCTGTGGAAACAAAAGCAAAAACTCTTTGCCACCGAAGCATATTTCTCATCTTCCATTATAAGGTCAGCACATTCTTGAAGTAGATAGGTTGGTTTATCTCAGAAGTTGTTTCTATTACCCAATGTCTCTCTGCAGCTGTTGCTCCTTTCTGATCAGCATTAGGAAAATTCAAGGTTAGTAATGCATTATGCAATCTTTCCCTGGGATTTTTATTTCTCCATCCTATTTATGGAATATCTCTTTTATGGTGCAAAGAGATCTTTCCACAACAGCTTGTCCTGTAGTATTGTGTGATATATCTGTAATATGCTTTATATTATAATATCCAAAAATCCGCTTCATTTTCTGGGAAACTGGATATTGTCAGTCTTAATTTGACCATGAATTCCCATTATGGCCAAGACTTCAAAAAAGTATATAATTACAGAATCAGCTTTTTCAAAATTCAAGATAGTTGCCCATTGCATTCCTGAGTAAGTGTCAATGGTATGATATACATACTTCATCTTTCCAAATTCTGTGAAGTGAAACAAGTCCATCTGCCAGACCTCATTTCTCTGTGTACCTTTAGGATTACTTCCAGTGGGTAAAGATGGTTGGTTATAGATGAAGCATGTAGGACAACTGTGTAGAATTTTCTTGGCCTGATATCAAGTGATAGAAAAAGTTCTTTTTTAGTCCTTTGTTATTAACATAATGTCTCATGAAACTCTGAGACCTTTAGCACATTTTCTATTAATAACTGATCAATTTCATTACTATCTTGTGCTAGAGGACTGGGCAGACCCATGTGGGTTCTGATATATGTTATATATACAGAATGAATTCTGTTTCTAATGATATCCTGTAGCTGTATAAACAATGAGCTCAATCCTGTATCATCAGGAATAAAATCAGCAGTTTCAATATGTAAAAGAACTTTTTCCACATACTGAGAATCAGTTACTATGTTAAGAGGTTATGTAAAGTCCATTAACACTATAATAATAGTGCATAATTTTGAATTCTGAAGAGAATTATAAGGTTTTGAGCCACTTTGCTTAAATTTCTCGATTTGTAACCTGCTTTTCCTAACTTGTTTGCATCACTCTAAAATGTAGGAGCTCCAGAAATAGGTTTATTCCACAAAATACAAGGGAGAGTCCAGTTAGATTCTTTTATAAATTGAATTCCTTTGCTTTGGGGTTATTTGTTATTAATCTCTCTCAAAGAGAGGCTATATGCCAAAGTTCACTATCTGCCCATAATCAATCAATTTCTTCATTGGTGAAAGTTACAACAATTTCTGTTTGGGTCCTTTCCTGTCCACTGATGAAGTCTTAATTTTCCTTTAAAAATCAAATCAGAAATCTTTTCTGCTTATGTTTTCAACTTTTTACTTGGCCTATGTAGTAGCAATATGCATTCTAATATAATATTTTCCCTTTGCATTATAACAACTGTAAGAGAATGCTTAGAGAGTAAAATAACCAGAATGCAATCAAGTTCTGGCTCTATATGATTCACATGTGTTTCTTGTAATTTCTTTTCCACTAAAGCTAATTCTTTTTCAGCTTTATCAGAATATTCTCTGGGACTATTTAAGTTCTTATCATCATCTAAGGTTCTGAATAAATTAAGTAGTTCATGGGGTTTTTTTTATAGCAATAATGAGCCGTTTATGAGAAATATCTCCTAGCAATTTTTGCAAATTGTTGAGAGTTCTCAATCTATCTCTCCTGAGTTGCAGCTTTTGGAGGCTAATTTTCTGTAGACTTACTTTATATCCTAAATAATTAATAAAATCTCTTTTTTGTATTTTTTGGGGGGCAATTTGTAGTCCTCAATCAGTCATTTTTTTTTATTTCTTCAAGCATCCTTTTTAATGTATCCATATTTGGGTCTGCCAAAAGATGTAATTCATATAATGGTAAATGATAGATCTTGGGATTATTTGCATATCACTTCTAATGACTGTTGTACAAATTATTGGCATAAGGTGGAAACTATTCAACGTTCCCTGTGTGTGGACTCTCCATTGATATCTCTTACTGGATTGAATTATTAAATGTAGACACTATAAAGGCACATTTCTCTTTGTCCTATTCTTGTAGAGGTATGGGAAAAAAACAGCCCTTAAAACCAATAACTATAATAGGCCATCCCTTTGCTAACAGGGAAAGCAAGGGACTTCCAGTTTGTAAAGAGCTCATTGGTTGAATCACCTTATTTATTGCTCTTAGATCTGTTACCATTCTCCATTTTCCAGATTTCTTTTCAACAACAAATACAGGAGAATTCCATTGGCTGGTTGATTCTGCAATGTGCTGAGTGTGTAACTGCTCCTGTACCAGCTGTTCTAAAGCCTGCAGTTTCTCTTTGATTAAAGGTCATTGCTGAATCTAAATAGGCTTTTCTGTCAACCATTTTAAAGGTAGCACTCTGAGCGTTTTTACAGACTCAGCAGATATTGAGCTATGTTTTTGCAAAATCTGAATGGCCAGTGGCTGTTTTTTATAGTATCTTAAAATATTGTTTTCAGAAACATAATTAAGTCTTTGGTTTATATCTGAGCCTGGAGGAATTTTAATCTGGGTATTCCATTATTGTAGAAGATCATGACCCTATAGATTCACTGCCATATATACAGCATATACAGCTTCAATCTCCCTCTCTGTCCTTCTGATCCTATGCATTCAAGCCATCTTACACTTTGTTTCACCTGAGATGTTGTTCCAATACCTAGAAATTGAACATACACCTCCTTTAGAGGCTCTCTTGGATGCTATGATTGTGGGGTGATGATCAAAAGATCTGCCCCCATGTCAACTAAGCCTTGGGTATAAATATTGTGTATTCATATTTTCAATTTTGGTTTTTGTTGATTTATGGAAGTCTTCCAGAATATTTATTTTGTGATTTTTCTTGAAATTTTTGATTTTTTCCCTTAAAGTTGTTCTATTATTCAATGCTGTATGCTTCACTATATTAAGCACTGGATTTTCTACTAGTCCTAAAAAGGCTGTTCATCCACTGTGACTGGATATGATTGAATCCTCTTTGATTTTGAGATCTGATGTTTGGGGGCCTTCCAGGAGAGGCTCTGAGGGGTGGTTTCTAATAGTAAACAGTTTCCTAGTTTGTCTCTTGTAGATTTATACTCATTAGTCTAAGGTGAGCCTTTGCCACATCTTCTGCATAACCCAGAAGGTAGTAGCCTTCTGTTTGAATCACTCCTATGGGGAACATTATTCAAAGAAATACCTTGCATACAATTCATTTATATATGGCTGGATTTACCACAATTAAACCAATTGACACCTAAAATGCTTATCCTAATATTGGGAATGGCTTGACCTACCCAATTCTCTTCATTATAATGGAGATATTCAACACTGATTGCATACTGAATAAATTCCTCTACTGATGCAGATCTGATCTTTATTAGCATACACATCCTCTTACATTCCAAATTAGCATGGTCAAAAGCCAAAGAAAGTATTAATTGCTTCCTAACTTCTGAATCTGATGCCGATCTATGTATAGCCTTGGTCAGTCTCTGTAGAAAGTCAGTAAAAGGTTCTTTTAAGGCTTTCCTGACTTTGGTATACTGCTCCATTTTCTGTCCTGGGTTTAAAATCTTTTCCTAAGCATTAAAAGGAGTAAGGCATAACAGGAATGTATGTTCGTCAGAAGTTGTGTGAACCTTCATATCAGCAAATGAGCCTTCACCAAAAATTTGGTCTTAAGGGATATCAAAGTGACAGATATTGCAGAAATATTCACTTGCAATACATTATATAAAGAATTAATATTTATTGAGGGGTATAAAAACACTCACAATACAAATTGAATGCTAAGACAATTCTTGGAGAGTGGAACTGTCCCATGTTAGGCTGTTGATCCACTCCTCCAGAACACAGGAAGAAAACAGGAAGGAAGGTCAGTATTCCCTGGGTGTCAATTGGTTCTGGCACCCAGGGGTCCTGCTAATCAGGAACTAAGACTCTAAGCTTCCCTAAATAAAGCCAGTATTCCCTGGGTGTCAATTGGTTCTGGCACCACAGGGGTCCTCCTACTCAGGAGTTGACTCTTAGCTTCTGTAAATAACGCCTGAATCCCACTACAATCAGGACACCATTTTAGATCAAAAGGTTTGTATTTATACTTCTTTGGTTGCAGAGTACCTTCTTACATCAAAGATGCTAGAACACAGGAGTGAAGAAGTCACTAACTTAACTTATCCAAGTTTGGTGAGTTGTAAGACAGCAATCTTATTCCCATTTTAAAAGTAAAATAAATAAATAAATAAATAAGTTAATCACAGAGAAGTAAAGTCATGTGGCCAAGATTAGGACGCCCTGGAATTAAATGCAGTCAGTACCATGCCAAAAGTACAGTTCCCACCCTGTATGTTACCTTCCTGTTTAACAGAGTTTTATATTAAAATGTAAACATTTCAGGATTTCTTTTTTTAATTCTTGTTGCAGGGCTTGCTTCTGTACGTCACATATGCCTATGGTGAAACTTCAGCATTATATCATCTACCATTCTCATTGGTGAGTTTATATCTCATAGTCAATTCAGTCAACTTCCCCATTCACACATCAATTTCTTTGTAGTTTTTCTCTTAGTATTTTATCACTTTAAGTTGTTCAGATTCACTTCTGAAAAAGGAACTGAAGTAAATTGCAAAAAAAAAGTAATTTCTCTACTAAGCAAATACATTGAAACAGAATATGCTGTGTGGTGTGTGTCTGTGGGTGCGTGTGCACGCACACATGTGCATGCATGTTCATGCATGTGCAGAAAATAATTTTCTGGAATATACAGTAAAACTGAGACTCATACATTTAAAATCATTTATTTGTAACAACCAATGAATATTTTCTTCTGGCTACTATAATACAATATTTTATTAGAAAAAGTGATGATGGCAAATCTGTACAATACCAGAGATTCTTTTTCCTGGGAAGGAATATTAGTTATTTATTTTGTTATTTAATTGTTTTACTAGCCCAACAAGATACTTAAGACTTGGAAACCATTCAGTTAATAATATGTTAGGAGTTTTTTTTATAAAATGAGCTGCCTAAGAAGCCACTGAGTGATAACATTCAATGACACACAAACACACATCGAGGAATACAGAATATGCAACAAGAGTCTCACTGTTATGTAAGTATAGTTTTTATAAAAGTATTTATTGCTGAATTATCCAAGCAGAAATTGTGAGCTAGTCAATACATGCCTTAAAATAGTCACTTTATTTCTGGCTCTTCCACTTAAACAGCATGAAATTATGGGATAACCACATTTTCTTTTTAAACTGAGATCATAGAAGTGATATCACTTATATATCACAGATAGATACCATATGAGAAAGAATGAACTTGCTTATATCAAATTCTTCAAGGCTTTTCATTTGGAAGAGCTTTACAAGCAGACTACAAATAGGATGGGTGCCACAGTACTTAAGTGCGTATGGTAAAATATTATAAATCATTACATTGCATCTGATTAAACTACAGTAATGAAAACAGAAGCTTTTAGCAGAAACTCAGATGACTTCCAAAGACCATAAATAAAAGTGAGAAAACACAAAAGAACTCTGTGCGCCAAGTGTAAGGCTACTGATAGAGCCCTTCTCTGTAATAACAGTTGTGCTCTCTAGTTCCTAAAATATAATTTGGAACAACACAAATTGATTTCAAGTTGCCCTCAGAATTTGGATCTCTTAGACAAGATAAAATTTTGTCTGGTAGTATTTTAAAATTGCTAATTAGTTTTGAGGAAGAAAAATTACTCTACAGAGAAATGTAGCCAAGTCTTTAAAATTGTTTTTATCCAAACAATTTATTTCCTATGATTGCTTAGATGTTTTAAGAGAGATATCTCTCTGATATTTTATCCTTCCCCTGATATTTGGCTCTGAGTCTTATTTTATTTAACCCGAATTCGTGTAGCTACATTTATTAACAAACCATTTCAGCAAAGCATTAAAAGTGTGAAGAGGGTTAGGGTTAGGGTTAGGGTTAGGGTTAGGGCCAGAGAGAGTCTTAGCTGTGCATGTCTTTTTGAGTATGGCTAAGGAACTCCCACAAAGAGCTCTTTCTTCTTTTCATTCCAAGACAATGAAAAGAGTGATGAACAAACATCAAAACAAATCCTAAGTAGATTTCATTCCAATCCTGTTAGACTGTCTCTATTTCAAGGTATTATCATCTCAGCATATTCTGCAATTACTTTTGAGAACAACCAATAAGAAGAACAATATATGGTTCTGAAATCACTCAGAGTGATGTCCTATAAAGACCATAGTTCTATTCAAGTAGGTCACCCACAGTTTTACTTGTAAATTGTCTTAACTGTGAAATGAAATAAGTCATGGTATTTTTGAATAAATGAATTTTATAATCTCAACATGCTGTCAAATGGGATGGAACCTAAAAAGATGCCACTACTGCTTTGTCACAAAATTGTTCTGCTCTGTCATATCATTATTGGGAAATGAGGTTTTTAATTATAAGACCATGCTATTGACAAAAATGCAATACAAACAATTTCATCATTATCTGAAATATCCTAAGGGATTTTTATTCAAAATAATATTATTTGTAAAATATGCAAATAATTTTTAAAGACATCTTATCAACTGCAGTTTATAAAAGTAGTTCATTATTAGGACAATAAAAAAGTGCTTTTAATTTAATAAAGTATTGATCTGATTGTTAATAAGTAGAGAATTCATTCTCTCTAAAGAAGAAATTTGGTCATCTTAAAATAAAAAAGGACAATATGATTGAGAAAATTTTAAAGTTTCACAAATCTTTGTATGAAGAAATAATTATGGCAAAGATATCCTAAGAAATTATGTTACCTCACTGTATTTAGAATGAATGAGATTGAATCTCAGGGATAGTGAAATCTTATAAATCTTTTTAGCCACTGAGAATTAAAAAAAAAAAAAAAAGAAAACTGCAAGCAAAATCAGTTTCAGACTATAGGCATTACTGTTTGGGGATAGTCTGGGTCCCTATCTTGCCTCCTAACATCCTCCCTTTTAACAGTAGCCCTGGCCTCTATGCTTCTTATATCCCTGATAGGATGTAGAAGAGACATTTAATGATCCAAAGACTCTATAAATATTACAGATATCAGAGTCTGGAGTCCATTGATACTGCACTTTACCCTGCTCAAGACTATTATTAAACAAAAATGTGGAAACATTTTGGATTTACATCTTGGTCAAGGGTTAGAATCTTCTTCATTCTCATCTTAAATCAATCTACTCATCTTTTCATCATCCACACAAAACAGTTTTTATGCTGGCACAAACAAAAGAAGCATTTTTTGTCTTTCTCCATGGTGTAGAATACTGTCAATGTAATTTAGAATGCAGACATTTTCTGTTCTAATTTTTAACTCAAATAATGTTTCAAAGACTTCATGTTAGTTAAGTTCGCTCATGATCTAGAATAAGGACTTTCTTATATATAATACAATAAAATAACATAGGAAAATTACAGTTGTGACAATCAAAAATCAAGTCACTGGGAATATAAGGATAAATAATAAGCTAGATAAACGAAGTTTCAAACATATTCCCCATTAGAAATGCCATAGAGAACAACAATTATAGTTTAGAAATCTTGAGCATAATTCATCAAATTTCCCACATAAGAATATTCTTCTTAGTACTTCAGTCCCTCACCACTTACTGCTACATAGGCTTTCCCTTTTACAACTCTTCAGCAATTCACTCATTAGTTACACAAGTCTACTTTGAAGTACATCCCTCAGGATACTTGCAGAAGAGCCCTGCTCTCTATAGAGCGGCAGCTCTTATCTCTGTTCACAGTACAAATTCCTGCTAATTCCTAGAGCTATATAGAAGACATTTCTTTTAGTTGTGTTTTTTATTACAGTGCTGTGGTCAGGGTATTAGGTAAATAATCATTACATTGATTATATACGTTGAATCTAACTAAGCCTCTGAACTAGCAAGCTTCTATTGATAACAACTGTTCCAGGTTATATTTTATCTTCAAGATAGATAAAGCTTGTTTAGTAAAGTTCTGCAAGATGAGGAATTTGCCTGGCAACCTAAATTTAATACCCAGGACTCACATGATGGATGCTTAGTCACTAAAACTTTGACCTCTACACATGGACATACACACACACACACACACACACACACACACACACACACACACACACACACACACACAGAGTACTACTTATGTATAAAGAACACTGAGGAACAAAGCTATGCTATATTAGATTGAATAAAGAACAGACCAGCTTTCTAAACAAAGAACCTGAATAGTGCTTCATAAAGAGTTCTGATATATCATCACAGCACAAGGTTTCACTGGCTTGTAATGTTCATCATTCTGGCAAGATGATGCCCTGAGATCTAATTCTATCATTCTTTTAGTTAGGATATTTGGCATAAAACAAATCCTACCCTGTTTGTCTCATGTGATCTATTTTTACCTTTTCTTTTTGAAACCAGTCAGATTCTCTCTGATGGAAATTACTAACAAAAAAAAAATCTTGAAACTACAAAACTGAGCAGTCTGAGCTCAGGGTTATTAGGCAGTTGGCATTATCAGTTTTTAAAAATTGTTGGTTTTACTTTTTGAGATTATAATACATTCACAACATTTTCCCATTGACTTTTCCTCTCTCAGAACCCTCTTGTATTACCACTTTTTTCTCTGTTAAATTTGTTGATGTTTCTGTTTTGGAGCTTGTTTGTCAGAACTTTATTTACTTTGCTTTCATGCATGGGTTTGAGAGAGTTGTAATAAACTCTTGCTCTCTGGTATTCGTCTGTTCATAAAACTATGCAGCAGATTCATTTCTACTTTAGAAGATGGAGTAATGCATGGTGCCTTTAAATTGAGGATGATTGTTTTTGTCTGTTGACACTGTTATGATGTATATTTGTATGAATAGTTGCTAGTATAAATAAACATTCTACTTCTGCTAAATTCATTTTTCAGATGATATTGGCTTCCCATATTAGCAAATTTCCTGGCATATCCATATCTAAACTTTACAAACAATAAATCAGTTGAGATTTTTTTTGCATGCCAAATATTACCTTCCCCACAGTCTCTCATATTGTGCCAAGATGTTCATATACATATTTAAGCATTAAGGATTTTAGGCACTACTAATTATTTCCAATCCTACTTCCCCTTCTTTATTGTAATAATACAATTCTCATCACCAATCTCATTGCCTTACCCAGAAATTATATTCCCAGTCTCCCTTGCTCTTGAGGGTAGCCATGAACAGGATGTGATGGGAATTGATCTATGAGCCAATGACTTATCTCTTTAGAAAGGAAAATGCCTACATACCTGGTTGAACATGAAGAATTCAACCTGGTGTTCAATAGAAGCTTTCATTCCTACTGACTAGTGTTCATGATACTAGAAAATACTCTGTAGCTACCAGAGGAGAAAAAACGAACACCAACCTAGATACAAGACCTAGCTGCATGATATATTAATGCAATAGTGGCACAAATATTTTAGGAGTAATCTATGACTATCTCATTTGATTTAAGGTCTACTTCATGAGATAGAAGCCATGCCTAATACTGCCCAAGTGCAAATAACCTGAAACTAGATAGGCTATGGAACTAGAGGTAAACCAAATACTATTGTTTTATAAAAGGAATATAGTAATTAAAGACTCCACATGACATTCTACTATAACTGTAGCTCAGTATTTTATTCAGTTATCATCAGGAAAAGCTTCTTCCTTCAGAAGATAAAAACTAATACAGAGACCCACAAGTGTGCAATGTGCAAACAGTGAGTGACCTTGGAACACTCAGTCCTAAAGAGGAATTCTCTGTCAAACTCCTCCCTTTGGGCATAGTTGTACAAAATTCTGACCCAGCCTAGCTCTGCCTGGGCTCCTAGTCCAAATGAATCGCCGCTACCTGAAGCCTGGACTAGCCTGAGGTTCAGATCCACAGCCCAGCTTGGTCACAAATAGTCAAACAAAGGCTTATATTAATTACATACTGTTCAGCCTATTTCTCAGGCTTATTGCTAGCTAGCTCTGGCAATTTTAACTTAACTTGTGGCTCACCTATACTCCTTCTGCAGCTGCATTGAATCTCTCTTGACTCTGCTTTCCTTCCCCTGTATCTATGCTTGGATTTCTCACCTACTTCTAAGCTGCTCTGCCATAGGCCAAAACATTTCCATTATTATAAAATATTATTCACAGCATGCACAAAGACATCCCACAACAGCTAGGAGAACTCTGCAGGAGAGGAGCCAGAAGATTGTTAGAGTCAGAGGGATGGAAGACCAAGAAAACAGTATCTTTTAGACACCATAGGACTGATGTACATAGGAACTCACAGAGACTGTGGCAGAATGCACAGGTCTGTACAGGTCCAAGCCAGATGGGGTCCCAGCACTGAGAGGAGGCCCCATCCTTAACCCAGAGGCTGTCTCTAATTAATAATCAGTCACAAAGGAAAAATTAGTATTCTTCATCAGAGTTTTACTGGGAATATAAACTACACCTAAGGGCGGTTGCATGCCCAGCAGTAGATGGCCAACACAAAACAAACTCAATGGTATTTTTGGAAATGTTTTGTCTCATAGTGTGTTTCCTTTAATCATTTTTTTTACCTTGTCTTTTTTTCCTTATCTATTACTGATTTTGTATTTGTAATGATGTGTGTGCATATATGTTGGTGTGTGTTTCCATATGCATGCTTATGGGTGTCTTTGTGTGTGTGATGTGTGCATGAGAATATGTGAGTATGCATGTGTGTGTCCATATGTTTGCATGCATATGGTTTTTTCTTGTTTTTTGTTTGTTTGTTTTTAGGTTTTTTTCCCCTCTGCTTTCTTTGTTTTATTTGGCTTTGTTTTGGGTTGTTGTTTTGGAGGTTTTAGCTTATGTTTTTCTTGTTATTGTTCTGCCATTTTTGTTTTTTAAGAAAAACGAGGCCTGGAGTTTTATGGGTAGGGCAGTAGGGAGGATCTTTTAAATGAAGTAGAAAAACTATAACCAGAATGGACTATATTGATATATAGAAAAAATTATTCTCAATTGAACAAAGCAGACAATAACAACAAAAACGAGAAAGGAAATTAGAAAAAAGTGTACACCCTCACTGTTTTTCCCTTGTTATAAAGTAGAACAGTAACATGGACTTAATGCAGACTCAATATTAATTCCAGAGCCTGTAAGAATACACTCTAGGTCTTCTACCAAAAATTGGATCAAACATACAAAAGAAACAGATACACATAGGAGTTAAACAAAGGTATGTTTGCAGTCTAGCACATACCTTAAATAATATATTAACAGTAAGAAATCTGTTTCCATATGAATAACAAGATTTGCGACAAACCTTTAAGCTAGTGTTCCACCTACAGTGCTGTAAGAATTGGACAAAGCAAATCACAGCTTAGAACCTATAGATTTTTAAACATATGCTAAAGTTACACAAAAATTATATTTCTTCTTCTACTCATATTTAAAATAGACATTTTGTATCATGTTAACTACTTTTCTCTCTATATTATTTTGAATTTGTGAAATATATTTGCTGCAATAATGATAATTGTATTAGTAACAATATGTAATAACACTTCAGCAATATATGTCAATTATAAAGGATACCAAAATAATAAATATTCATGAAACTTTCATATAAACTAATGACTAGAATCTCACCAGTAACTTACATATGTTTATTTTTATGATATGAATGAATCTGGAAGAAATATAAATGTATACAATTAGTACCATCACCATCTCAGAGCTCAATGTGGTCTTAATCCTAAAAAACTGAATCAAAATTATATTGGTATCACTTATAAGTGGTGTAGAAGTTAGTAGCATAGAAGTTAGCCCATGCTACACACGTTGAAGTTATTTCTTGCAAAAAAAAATACAGCTTTAAGTATTCACCACAGAGCCTCAGAAAATTTTATATGAGACAGTGAAGGCTAAAGGTCACTGTTCACAGTGGGCTTCTAATGATCATAACCCAGAAAAAAACTGGAGTTGAAGGTGAGGTGGATGTGAGTAGTGGAGAATCTTGGCAGTATACAAAAAGTAGAAACATTTTGGCTTGGGTGTGAGTCAGCAGGTTTGGGACAAAAGGGGCCTGATGAAAAAAGATTTTATTACCTTGTCTTTTTTGATCTATTATAATGTGTTTTGATGAAATGGACATAAAATGCTTGAAAGATGCCTGGCTCATATTCAACATTATTGACATGTTTACTAAACCAGCCGAGTTTGGGCAAGAATGTGAAGAAGCTCCTATGTCATATACAAGTTACTTCTGTTTATAAGAGTCACTAAATATGAAGGTGCGTCTTTATGATTATCTACTAACACATATATAAGCAACCAGCATGTGTGTTCCTTGTAGTGAATCAGTTGTCTAGCAGAGCAAAATTCCTGAAGAAATGTCCCCATTGCAAAATGATAAAAACCACTCTCACCTCTATAGTGATATACATGTTGGTAGACAAGAGATAATAAATTGTTAATTAAATTATTTCATCATAATCCATTGGAATTTGTCATTTGTTCCATATTTTATTAAATTTATTCTTTATTTTACATCCCAACACCAGTTTCCCCTTCCTTCTCTCCTCCAAGTCCCTTCTCCCCTCCCCTGCCCTAACCCTAATCTAAGCCTCCTCTGTTTCTGCCTAGAAAGGGGCAGGCCTCCCATGGATATGGGAAAGTATGGCATATCATGCTGTGGTATAAGTAGGCACCGTCCCTTGTATTAAGCTGGGCAAGGCAATCACTATAAGGAATAGGTTCCTAAAAGTCAGCCAAAGTGTTAGGGACACCCTGCTGCCACGGCTAGGAGTTCCATAGGTAAACCAAGCTAATAAGTATAAAGTTCAGCTACTAAAGAGAATTGTGTAGAGGAAATTTGTGACACTTATGTGGGCTCCAGATGACACTCGAGCAGATCTGTACTTTTGCTTTTTTTAATTAGTTGAGGTCAGTTGGCTGCACAAAGTAAATAAAAGTGAGTCTGTGGTAATATACCAACTTCATATGCAGTTTTTCATGAATAAATAATACTATATTGAATTAATTTAATTATATCTTAAGGAACACTTAAGTTACTTATATTCTTTCTGTCACAATAGTTGATTCAAAGTTAATTTGAAGCTTTATTTGTTGACAAAATATAAACTGATTTTTTTTAAATATTGATTTGTTTCAGTTTCTTTTTTTTTTCTCTGATGTTCATTTTTTGACATCTTTGTTAATCAATAGCTGTTTCCTCACTTTATGCCAGAAAAAATGCTAAGATCTGGCCCAGATATCTTCCTAGCACAAAATGAAGTATAGGATACTCCCTAATGAAAATATTTTGGGGACCATGTCAAATATAGTCATCACCCCAATCCACTGAACATGTGTTCCACAACTCCAGGGGATGCCTCAAACTGTAACCAATTGGAACAAATGAAGATAGTCAAAAGAAATATTACTTTGGCTATTAGACTGTAGAAACAATGGACCCCTAGAAAGTAGAATTCCTCCAAAACTCTCAGACTTGGAGAAGAAAAGCATAAACCTTCAGTTATCCATAGAGGAAAACTTCTATGTCCCCAAAAGGTTTACAACTTGTGAGATCACCTACTGAAGAGATAATGGTATGGCAGTGAGTGGGCAGGGCCACACCTTCACTAGGCACTGTAGATATTGAGAATACTAGCCCTCTATTTAAACCTTAACTTCACTTTAGAACCCAGAAAATAAGGCTGGAAGAAATCACTGGATCATTTCCCCTTTCCTCAATATGTACATATTGAAAAAATCTTTTCCTCTAACTTTCCCCCATTAAGTTAAATCATTTAATTAGCTTATCAAGTATGTGTGGCTGAACCTGGTTTCCTAAGAAACAAGTTGTGACTCTATGCCTGATAGACATGTAAAATCTTACATATATGCTATGCTTTTTCATACTCATATAAGTACGTGGTATAGTTTAATTTATACCTTAGGCACAATAAGAAATTATCAAAAACTAACAAAAGTAGAATAATGTTAACCACGTAGTAAATGACATGCTGTCATATTGTACTCATCCTTCTTCTCATGATGTGAGATGCCACAGTGCCTGCACTCAGTCTGAAATGACCCAAATGACTGAGCACTTACTGTTTCTTGGATTTCTGCAGTTGAGGTGAAGAAACAAAACTAACACAGATTTACTTTTACCAATTTTACAAGTTTATGTAAAGATTTATTCTTCTATAGACCTTTGTGGTTTGGGAGTTTGGTGTTTTTGGTTGTTTCATTGCTTCAACCTTATCAAGGTCTTCTTTCCACTATAGCTTAAATAAAATACTTTATGACTTCTCTTTGGAAGACCCAAATTGCTAAGTAGCATGTCTTCATTTGTTAGTAAATAAATTGGTGTTTATTTATTAATAGCTACAGTTCTGTGACACTCTACTTGATGATCTATGTGAGCCCTAAATGACTGATGGCTGAGTAGCCTACACAGCATAAACATGCTGTGCAGAAACAGCTCACATCTTGAGCAGGACAGAGAGGATTCCACCACACTGCTCAAAAGAACACACAGTTTCAAATTCACAACTTCTTCTCTGTGGTAGTTTTCTATTGAAATATTTGGGATTCTGAAGACAGCAGTTGCCAAAACCACAGAGAGCAGAGCTGATGATGAGTGTGGGAAATGACAGATAGAAGACCATTCCTTCTAAGGAAGTCACAGTGAGAATAAATAACTTTATTCAAATGGTTTAAAACCTGCAGCTTCATCTCTGACTCTTCTTTGATTTCTGTTAATTTCCCTGGGAATAAACCAAGAAGTCCTGTCTCAGTTTTGTTTTCCAAATGTCTTAAGTGATTAGCCAAGTCTAGGACAACCTCCTATTCTCAGGAGCTGTTATGCCCTATTACAGTTTACCATGTTTCTAAACTTCAGAATTATACCCTAGGTAATCCAGCCAGCTGCTACTTTAAAGGTTCTTTTTTTTTTTTTTTTTTTAAAAAAAAAAACAAAAAAACAGACAAAACATGACTCTTTTTCAAATATGAAAGAAGTATCAGTGCAAAAGAATTGATAACTGAGATAATCAGTAAGCTGATAAAATAATACAAGAAAAACAAACTGTATAGTGTATTGTATATATACATATATATGTACTTGTTGTATTATAAAGCAAAAAACACTGAACTGAGATTTCATACTGACCCAAAGCTGGCTAATGTCCTGTAGGACAATATAATATAATGCTTAGTTCTGTCTTTTCTCAAACAAAATTTATTTTCATAGCCATCAATTGCTACAACCTAATTTCTCCCTCAACCCAGATGTAATATAGCTCTGTCAATAGAAAAGCAATCAAAACTGCCCATTCTCATGCAACCAGATAAATCCATCACTTTACTGTAAAGACATCTAGTAGCCATTTCTGCATTGAGTACTTTTTAATTATTCTTCATTGCTGTTTCAGCTTTCATTACACAGTTTATGCCATAACTGCCCACCTACTTTCAAATTAATTATTCTAGAAAAAACTTTTATTACATGCGTATAAATTGGTGTAACTTTCTACATACTCTGTAATTTTTTCTTCCTGCTGTATCTTCCTGCTTAAAATCTCTCAGCCAACCTATATGGCAGTGCTTGGTCCATAACAGTGAATGGGTGTGTGTTTTAGCATCAAGTGTGGAATGATCTCCTTTTCCCTAGGAACTTAGTCATTATCAGTTGATACAAATTTCACTCTCCTCTTGTAAAGTACTTTTGCTCTGTTGCCAGCTTACACTAACTCACCTGCCATAACCACCATGAATAAAGCGTACTTTGTGGGCTTTGGATTTCTGGTTTAGGGCAGTGACTTTTGCACCAACTATTCTCTTCTGGATTAATGCTGATGAGGGAGCCTTTATGTTGAGAGACCATACAGAAGAATCAGTGACACTTTTGGTCTCTTCAGTGAAGAGTTCCTGAGCACTTTTGCTGTTTAACTTTCTTGCTGCAGCTAATTAAGTTTATTTTAATTTAGAATTCAAAAAGCTTTGATTTCAGAGTGATGGCTGTCATATAAATATAGATTCAGATGAGCATAAAAATACAGGTGTTGGTTATAAAAATACCTGTTCTGGGAAGCAAAACCACTTATAGGATATCAAACTTTCAAAAGCAGTGGGGGAAAACAACAAAAATTTTAGAGTTTAGAAGAGAAGTCATTGTTCCTTTAATGTTTTAAGAGGGGCCTGTATGATGATCATCTCATCAAATTTGCTAAATGTGAATAGGTAAAAATATTTATCTTCATGAGAGTATATATCTCAAAAGAATAAGAGAACATGTAGTTTTTGCAGGTTAAATGTTAGCATAATGCACTTCCAAGTCTTTAGTTATATTATCACTTTTGACTATGGCACTCAAAGACAAGTAGCTCATATTCTAGGTCTGAATGATTCAAATACTTTAAATTGAAATAGAAGATATGATCTTAGTGGAAAACGAAGTGGCTGTCTAGCACTGCAGTTTTATATTACTACTTGTATCATCATGCTAATAACTGCAGAAAAGAGAACATAAAGAAGTTCCACTAGAGACATTTATTTTAAAAGAAAAATTCCTCTCTTGTAAAACTTTCATATGAGGCATATACTCCATCTCATTACTTTTCAGTATAAGCAAAGTGTTAAGTTTAGGGAAAATCAGATGTTTGCCTCATTAGTGGAAGATGGATGATTAGAGTTGTTGAGTTTGCCCTTTGGACTGAATGGACTGAATAAACAATCATCTGTGACTGCATTGAAATAAGGATGACCTTCATTCCTATCTGTCAATCAAGTTGACTAGACATTGCAAAGACAAAAACCACAGGCTTACACCAAAGTAAAATATGCCATTCGAATGGATTTAATGTTTTGTTTCTATTTTTCTAAGGTCTCTTCTTCCTTGTCCTTGTTTAGATTGGAAAAATTCAAAGAACAATCATGGTAATATCTATACCCATCCATATATAAGTACTTTGAAGTAATACTGACTAAAATATTTTCATTTTATACTCTTAAGCAAAATTGCTAAAATCTGCAATGGCAGCACTTTAATGCTTCTTATTAAAATGAAGGACCAATAAAAGAGAGTGAATTTCTGAGCATAAAATAAAATTTTAGCAGTAAGAAAGCATTCCTAAAACCAAAGATATTAAGACCAGTTGAACAGAAAGTGAAAGTCATTAGTAAGTTTTAAACTCAAAATTAAAAAAAACAATACACGAATAAAGGACTCTATACTTTTTATAAAATACACTGATAAAAATTGTAATGAAAAAGGAAACACAATGGGTTTAGAAGAATATATTAAACTAGATAATAATAAACACAATTTAAACAGAATTACTACATAAAGTCACTAAGAAGCTAATCACAAGCTATCATGTTTACTCCATGTACAAAACTAGTCTGCAAATTTGATATTAAATTACTCATTTCTTCATACTATTTTAATTGAAAATAAATATTTACTTAACTGTAAATTTACTACATATGTGGCAAACCACAACACAAAAGTATAAGTTTCCACATTCTGCAGTTGACTGGAATTGATACCTTCATACCTAAATAAGTCTGTATTCAACATTACAAACTAATAAGTTAGATCTGATACCTGGTGTTGTTCATATTTTTCATGGATATTTATTTAATTTTATGGAATTTCATGTTTCATTAAATGTATCTTAGAAATATGTCAACATTCTTCTTGCTGTGTTGTAAATTTCCAGGATTGATGACAAAGAAACACATCTAAGGAGCACCCAGATGTGCTGATATTATTGGTCAGAAATCACAGGGTAACAAAGACTGCTTTACAACATTAACTTATTAAATCTAATAGTAACCTTCACTAATTTTGCTTTTTGTATGACTGAGGGGACAGTGGATAATTTATAGAATAAGGGTTGATATACACATTCTTCACTTTGCTAATTTGTTTAACTTGAGATAATTTTAAAGTGAAATATTACTCCTAGCCACTTCTTAGGGTATCCTGTGAGAAAAACCATCCCAATAGTTTGTGCAATGAGAGAATATCTCGGACAGTTCTCCATGACAGGCTTTCAAAAAATTGTCATTGGCAATATCAGATGATGCTACATTAAGTATAATATTCCTCATGGTGAAGATATTGAAAATGACAATGAATAAACAAACAAATTATCTCCAAATTTATTAAGATTTCAGCCATATGATATTCAGTCCACACTTCAATATAAGAATGTAATAAAATACTCCAAAAATATGTCATAGACTTGGTACTTATGACAATGCCTTGGATACTGACTAATAATATGCCCACATTTATATATATATTATATATATATGTATATGTATACATATATATATAAAATACAACCACAAAACATGATGCTTTTTTTTTTGTCTCTGGAACCATTCACTCCTTAGTTTTTCAAACCTGTTTTTATTGTGTTTTTAACTTTTTCTTGGCCTCAAATAGAAACTTCTAATGTACCATTCATAAACAAGAATTTTTAAAAAGCATTGCATGAACCCATTAGGTCAGTTCATTCAGTGTGCATCGTTGGTGTTGGTTTTGAATCTCAGCTTTCTTCTCCCCTCATTGGGCACATTTCACTTTCATTAGTCTTCAGAAAGTTGCATGCATGAAAAGAAAAGAATGTTCTTTCATGGTAATGTGGACAGAAGATTATGACATTATCATTCACCCTTCTAGTTCTACACCTACATTCCATAGAATTCCACTATCTCAGCTATACCTCAGCCTGATTTTATACACATGGACATACAGAGCCATTCTTTGCTATTTCCTAACTATTTACACTGAAATCTTGCACAAAAGATTACATACCAGAATGAACATTTTCAGAATGAGAGAAATCATTGAAATGATTATCTCTAATATCTGCCTACTTCCATAGTGGAAATTTATTAAATTCTGCTATGAATATGATATGTGTTATTGAAAAGCTAACAAAAATTTCCCTGACGTGTTTGGGCATATAACTTAAAGAAATAGAGAACAAAATAAAACAAACATAGCAATGTGTAATTTGTATGATTTCATAGTTTACAAATTATATGTGTTGTGGTCAATTTTTAAAACTGTCTTAAAAGTTAAGTTAATGTTACATATAGATAAGCTCATGCTATGGATGTCGAAAGTTTGCATGTTGCTACTTCTGGAATTAATATGACTTTTTGCCAGTTTCTTTATGATGATCATAGAACACAGCCCTACCAATAAATCATCTGTAGAAAAAAATTGGTGCACTTTCCAGATGGCTTCCTATCTTTTACTGCCAAGCTGTGTTATGCCAATGGATGTTCTTTGCATCATATTTGAATGACTCACTGAAGCATCTTTAGGTGCTTACAACAGAAGCAGGAAGAACTACATCCTGACAGACACATTAGCTCACTTATGAAAACCAGGACGCAGGTTCAAAGGGTTTTACTCTCCCACTAGAGTTTATAAGACCAGGAGAGAAACACTGAACTAGGGTTCACATTCTTTTAATTACATTGGTCTTTGGGCCAGAGGAATTCAGTCAAGCACATATACTAATAGAACATCTAAGACCAGCTATGCTCAGGTGGTTAGCTTTTAAGATTAGTCAAGCAGAACCCTATCTCATTTTTCATTTCTTTTTATTTAACTTAATTGAATGTAAAATTTTTATATAATGAGAGGGAGCAGGGCTTAAATTTTTGCCTTAATTTGTGAAAACTTTCCTGTTCCACATTTTGGGTTATTAAGACAATTTTATCTAGTTAGTTCAGATTGTTCTTAAGCAAGGAATATGGGAGAGAATTTTCCATGCATAAATATACTAATTATTAACATCCAAATTACATAAATAGTTTTATTCTGTGTCAAACCAAACTCTGTGGTCCAAATACTCATTAGCATATTCAACAAAAGAACTTTAGATACTCAACAAAATGGATAAGTAAATGAGCCAAAACCAAATTAGAATGTATTTTCTCAAGATTTAGACAATGCTAATATAATACATACTGAAAATTTTTAAATTTTTACAAGTTAGACATCTTATTACATACAAATTAGATTCTATATAAGTAACAGTTTTGACTTTTAGGGTCAGGAGGAAGCATGCATATTTGTAAAAGACTATATATTGATAAAGCATCTTTGCCTTTTTGGTATAATATAAATATACAGAGACAGATGTCCTGCCCGTGCTTATAGCTGTACTCTGTTCTATACAGGGATAAAAAAATACCACTATGACTTTCATCACAATACATACAAATCTATTTCAGCTGAACAGGTCATTGCTCTGCTCTATTTGTAATGCAAAGTGAAGCTTTCTTGCAGCTTCATTAATTTAAATTGTCAAATAAGCTTATGATTACTAAGTAAAGAAATATAATTTTCATATTGACTTCAGTTTTACTAGGCATTTCTCGCCTACATAATAGTATGGTCAGCTTTAACATCAATGCTTTAAAATGTTAAGGTTGTATGATTTAGGGTAGAGTGGATTTCCCATGTAGTTATACTTTCATTATGATAGCTTTTACTTTGCTTAAGTTTACTTTAACTTCTCTGGTTTTTAGCAGAAATAGTAGTTATTAGGACATTCTGATACGTCAAGTGGAGCAAACAATAATCCTTAGAGATATAAGCAAAAACAGCCTTGAGTATTTGGAAAGCTGCCCACTCTTTTGAGCACCAATCTAGAGAAGGCTTCCTAGGGCTTGTTTCTCTGCAACAATTTTTAACCATCCCTTGTCTTCAGTTGTATTCAGTCATCCTCAGATTACCTAACTATGACAGTGAGAATGTTCCTGTTGTGATCATAGCAAAAAGAAGCCACAACACAGCAGAAGAATGACGTCAACAACAATGTACGAGAATCAATAATAAAGGACATTTGGATCTGAGGAAGGAAATCCTGAACAGGAGTTGTGCAAAGTAGGTGAGGTCAATTAGTGAAAGTGGCTTTTATGTAGAGTTTATGGAGGCTTAAACATTACTACTTGGAGAAATTTTAGTCAGGGTCAACTAACTATAACAAATGCCTGAGAGACTCAACTTGTAAAGAGGATAGACAGGTAACGAGATAGACAGATAGATGATAGATAGATAGATAGATAGATAGATAGATAGATAGATAGATAGATAATAGATGACAGATAATAGATAGATGTAGATGATATATTACACAAATAAAAGTCTCAGAGTTATAGAGATTCTAGTTCTTGATCAATTGCCTCCATTGATTTGGATTCTGTGAAAAATGGCACAATACCCAGAAGAGTTGAGTGGAAGGCCCTACTCGTCTCATCACTGGAAAGCCAGAGAATGAGCTGGGCTAGGAATTCTCTGTCTCCAAGAGCATCCTCCATGAGTTAAAGTCTTTCCACTATCATTCACTGCTTAAAATTCTACCACCTTCCTAGACAACACAACATTCAAGCATGAGGACTCTTGCTGATTTTAGCCAAACTTTTAATGGACATCAAAAGCCCAAACACAGAGAAGAAAGATTTGAAAAACTAGTTTTTCTAGGGAAGGAAAAATGTGTGAACACATTTGTCCTGGCAACTTGGCAGACAAGGCAAATACAGACAAGACAGCTGAACCTGTCAAAGAGGAGATTAAGGAGATGTCATCATCTATGTGATGCTCATTTGGCAGGTATGCAGAACATAAGGGTTATGAGGAGAAAAGAATATATTGTAGTGCTAGAGTCTTTTAAAGGAGGCTTTCAGTAGGCTAAACATAGATTTTTAAGGGAAGCTTAATTTTATATTGGAAACACCAGGATGTTGGAGATGTTAAGAACATGAGACATCTCCTGAGGAAAACTGCAGGCAGTGAGTAAAACTGGCACATGAAAGGCTATGTGTGTGATAAGAGATGGGATTATAGGGGCAGGACATTCAAAGCATAATAATGAGCCTACATCATAATATTTTATGACTCAGACGCTATATATGATGCTACTATGTTTGCCTTGCTGGCTTAACATTGATTTTGTTTTTTTTAGTCTTTTTTCTTTCTTTCCATTCTTCCCTTTTGGAAGGAAAATGTTTATTCTGACACAGAATACTGGAAGAAAAATCTTGATATGGTACATCCAGTTGAGGCAGGATCAAGTCCCTCCCTCCCAGTATCAAGGCTGAGTTCAGCATGCGCAGTGTGCAGAGCCTCTTGCAGTCAGACCAGAGATGGAGGGGGAGCAGTGGTGGAAAAAATTTTAAGTTAAAAAAAAGTAAATAAAAAAATCTTGGTAGGTACAGGAGAATTAAAATTCTGTTTTCTTTGTCAATGAAGCAAAATCTTCATATACTACAATGAGTTTAGCAAATAAGGGTTTTAAGATAGTCTTCTAAAATGTATTAAATGGAGTCATAAAATGAGGATGTTTATTGGCTACCAAATGATATATACTCATACATATATATGGCAACTTATAAATCAGTGTAAATATGCTTATTTCCCCAAACAGCTATCATTTTACAGTAGCAAAAATATCCAAAATCCTTTATTCTGGCCTTTTTGAACTCTACAGTGCACTGTCACTACCTATAGACAACCCTACTGTGCAAGAATACAACAGAACTGACAGATCTGAACTATGTCTGTGTACCCATCCACCTACTACCTGTCTACTTTAGGAATAAGGTATGCTGCCTTCTAAAATCCTTCCAATTATATTTCTCCCTTTTGCAAAAGTCTGTTAAATAAAATCTAATTTTTGATTGCCAAGAGTCTTAGGAGAGGTAAAATGGCAAACAGAAAGAATGTAAGTTTTGCTTCATTGATTGAATATGCATTGGGAATTTCCTCATTTCATTATAACTGGGTTAATTTATTCCTGTCAATTTAATTCTGGAATTCCATCTGAAATGACATAGTTATTAAGTATGTTTTTATCTGAGTCAGAAAAAAATACTTACAGATTTTATTACCAATGGTATTTACTTAAGGAAATTAAAAGTTGAAATTTGTGATTGAGCTGACTACATTTTAAGACATTTATACTTAAGCCATCCACTTGTAATTTAAATTCACCATCCCAAAGTTTAAGTGAAAGAAGAGGGAGCTAAGAAGGGGAATGGGAAGCGGGAAGGAGATGGAGAAAGAGGGAAGCACATGTTGAAAATTAATAGATGTAAGAAGCATTAGTGGTGGGACTTTAAGAGGTGAATATATCATGAGACCAATTTGCAAATGGATGGCTGCTGTGGTGTATGGAGGCGTCCATTATGAGAATGGGTTTTCTATAAAAGCAAAAGCAGTTTCATTTTTCTTTTTCCTACTATTCATGTTATCTTGTCCTCCTTCCATGTGATGATACAAGACAGAAGCCATCCCTAGATGCTAGTGGTGCTTTAGGACTTTCCAGCTTACAGAGCCAGAATTCAGTAAACTTTTATCATTTACAAATCGCCTATTCTATGGCATTCTTCTACTCTATCAGACAACACACAGAAACTGTTTTTACCTCTCCTTTATCCCTGTCTTTCTCTCCTCTTTCCCTTTTCCTCATCTCTCTTGTTCCCCTATTCACTTTTTTCTCTTCTCCTATCTTCAAGTTCAGTCAAGTACTTGGCATGATTATCCCGATTAACACTTATACCCATACAAGCTTTATGAAAATTCAAATTAACTTTTTCATTTTTTAGGTAGGGGCTCAAGAATAAGAAGTTTAAATGAATTTCTAGGAAATAATAACAAAATCATTTTGTGTGGCTGAAGAATGTTTAATGTTACTCTTACAGCCATTGATAATTATCACACAAATTAGTATGCATTAATGTTTATAAGTGGGATTTTAGAATCTCAATGGCCTCAAAATATTTTTCTCATCATTGTTTAGAAAGCAATAAATAGTTAATGATATACAATTTTATTACATTCCACAAGGAATTATGACAGACGAAATAGAACAAAAATTAACTCATAAAATTGACAAACTGTCTATAAAAACTAGAACTACTATTGTTGATAACTTTTTATTCATTCTACTTTTTGAAAATGTCACTCTAAAAATTTATTACTAAGAAAAATAATTTTATCCTTATTCTTAACATTTTTAATGACATCTAGTTTTGTTGTATCTATGCCAAAGAGGCAAGTAAGCTTACCTCAGCCAAAACAATTCCAAGACTGAAGTACTCTTTGGTTGTCAAATAAGTAATATACTTTACCACCTCAGATGTCAAGCAATGGAATAGTTAATTTATAAGTTATGTATTTCATTTGCATTCTGAGTAGACAGCCACATACCACTTTGCTGTACTTCAATGTTCTTTGTAAAACTCAAGGTAAGATTTAATGACCAACCTAGCAATACTGAAGGATAGCATCTTTAAAAGGTATTGATACTAGACAACAATGATCTTATCACTGATAAATCTTTGGAAATTCCACCAAAGTTGAGTGTATAAAAGACATACATGTATTAAGAAGGGTTGAAGGAATATTGAACAATTAACAGAAGACTGTCACTGAAGAAATTCACTGTACCCTCAAGACCTAAGGCTACTCAACCCTGGGATTACAGTCCAGCTTTGCTATTTAAGAATCATGTTATCTTAGATGCATTCTGTAGCTCTCCCTATCTGTATAGTAACTGTACCTCCTTACTTGAAGACTGAGTTAACATTTGTAAGGTTTATTTCTGGTTTGTAATATGCACTACATATTCTGGATCAGCTCCTTCACTAAATAATAAATATTAAGTAGTTAATTAGGGAAAATTATGTTTGTATGAGAATAAGATATTTTACAATTTCAAACAGGGCACATTTAAAATAGAAATTCTAGGATTTTTTTAAATAAAAAGGTGAAAGGTTTACAGTGAGCTCTTAGGCACTCCATAGATAAGTCCTGTCCACCCAAAGTAATTCTCAGAAGGGTGTGGCCTTGGGTAGTTTAGAAGTCTGTACCATACTTCTGCATGGATACTCTCTACAGGTTTTTGTAAATGGTGTTTTTCATCTTTACGTATCACTAGAGTTGGAATGGACCTCAAAGGTTGTCAAACCATTCTCTATATTAGCACATCACTAAGGCCTAGAAAAAATGCAATCTCTCTCTCTAAATTTTAAAGCAATTTAAGAGGAGAGCAGGAGCTGGAAATCAACAAATATACAACTGTTTAGTTGACTTTCTACTATATCATAATTCTATAGTGTTGTACTGTTTAATATAGATGAAATTATGTATCTGTCTATCCATCTATTATGTCTGTATATAGTTTACTTATAAGACATCCTACTTCAGAAAATACTTAAGCTTAATAAAATATATATAATACATTAACATTATTAATATTTTGTAGTAAGATGTTTCTGGCATGGCCAAGCTCTGATGTCTGCACTCACAGTCCAAAATAATCACACAAAATTTTATATTAATTACATGCTGTTTGGCCTATGGCACAGGCATATTACTTGCTAACTCTTATTCTTAAACTAACCCATGATTAGCAAGGTGACTTAGTACCTGTTCTCAGAGCTTTTTCATCTTCTTTCCTCTACATCTGCTAGCATCACTGTTCTGTTCTTTTTCCTTCTAGAGTTTTCTTAGTCTGGTAGCTCTGTCCATACTTCCTGTCCACCTTTTTGCCAATCAACATTTTATGAAACCAGAAGGGACAAATATTTACGATGTACAGGAGCATAATCCTACAGCAAAATTTCATACATGAACTAAAAGAAAGAATTTGGAGAGAGTTAACTGAAGTCATAATAAACATCATTGGCTAGATACATACCCTGTCTTCTCCTTTGATTGAAGACTTCCTCTGCATCAAATGTGAACAGAGACTGACATTGATACTCAGTACAGAAGAAGGCAGTCATATTATCATGCATGAGATAGCTGGATCACAGTAGCCATAAAATAAAAGTAAGCTGATTGCTCAAGTCTTCAGTCAATACATTCCCATAAAGTTGATGAACTTGTTTCTTGAAGAAAATGGCATCTCTCCAAAAATAAATAAATGAATAAAAAGCTTGCAAATAAAAATGTATTGATGCTGCTGCATGTCTCTGTACAAGTATCTATTAGAAACTCTGAGGAGACTAAGTAGAACATTTTTTTTCTTTGTAGTTTTGCAAAATTATAAATTGATTTTTGTAATAGTATAGTTCAAAATAATACAAGGGTAATTAAGCTTGTATTTACTATAAGTACACAAATTTATTTGGACAGACATACAAATAAATTCACAAGAGATAGTAAAACTTCTGTTTCACAGTATAATTTTTGAGTGGGATCAGAAATTCTATAAATTCAAGGTGAGATGTCTGAGGTGTGTAACATTATTTAAAATAATTTATATTATTATTTTTATGTGTTTTGATGTTTTGCCTGCATGGTATCTGTGTGAGGGTGTTGAATTCTCTACAACTGAAGCTACAGACAGTTGTGAGCTGCCATGTGGATGCTGGGAACTGGCCCTGTCTACTCTGGAAGAGCAGTCAATGCTTTTAACTGCTGAGCCATTTCTCCAGCCTGAGAAACATAGTGTTGTGAAGATAAAAAGGATGGAGCATTTGAAAATTGAGTGGTCAAGTCTGTCTACAGCCTAAATACTACAGAAACAAGTTCAAATTAGCCATTGATGGCTAGCTGATTTCTCTAGGCATGTGCTGAATGTAGCCCAGTATTATTTCAAGGCCCACTTCAAATCTTAGAATGAGAGAGCCTCTGCTCCAGTGTGACCCTTACCCTCCTTCATCAGTCATTTCCATTACTTTGGCATGGGTGAGAAGAAGGTATTTAGTTATTGAGACTGAGAGTGTTTCTAGTTAAAAAAAAAAAAAAAAAAAAAAAAAAAAAAAACAAAGCCATCAGGGTGCTTCTCCCCATGTCATTTCCACTCTACCCTTCACTCCCCTCCTCGTGTGTGTGTGTGTGTGTGTGTGTGTGTGTGTGTGTGTGTGTGAACTAAATGGAGGTGTTCTCTAGTGTCTTTCTCAATTGTTCTCCACTTTATGATTTAGACAGGGATCTCTCACTGAAGAGTTCACTATTTCATTTGGGATAACTGTCCAGCAAGCTATGAAATTCACTTGTCTCAGTTCTCCAGCTCTAGGATCATGGGTGTGCACTGTCACATCTGGCTTTTTACATAGGTGTCAAAGATCAAACTCAGGTTGTCACACCCCTGTGACAAGCTCTTTACTGAGTCTTCCCAGACTTTGGTGTTTATCATTCAAAGGTCAAATGATCAATATACCAAGAGATTAGGTGAATCAACAATACTGTTGCTTTGTTATATCTCAGCCATTGCTTCACATCTAGACATTTTTACTAGTTTAGTTTTGATACTGCATATTTTCTCTTATTTTTAATACTCAAAGTCCTTTTGGCCACATAAATAAATTTTCTCTCAGATGTATTCCTTCCAAAGTCTCATGTAATATATATTTTACTATAGTCAAAAAAAGTATGCTCTGGAATCATTAATTATTGACCAGAAAAATTCTACTCCAATTTTTAATGCCAGACTTAAACAAAGTTTTTCTTCTTTCATGAGAGATAATTAAAAGATTCCTTGTGAATTCTATTTTTAACTGTTTGCCTAAGAGTTACATTTTCTCAGACATTCCTAAAATTTGGTGGGAGCAACAGATACCAAAAGATATAAGCAGGCTAATGAGATTTTGGGTCTTAAATTTTTTTTTGCAGAAAGAATGTAATTTTTCTCTGACATTCTTAGAAAATCATCAATGTCCACAGCCTATCTTTATTTAGCAAATGGTCTTTCTCTCATCAGCCAGGTAGCCTGATTGTGCTATATAGGATTGAACTCATCACCTCTAGAATTGATACCCCAGGAGAAAATATTTTATTTAAAGTATTATAAATTTTATAATTATTATTTTTAAGTATCATAGTTTTCCAATTTCTGTTTTCTTAAAACCATTCATGGCCGTGCTTTACTGAAAACAAACCAATAAAACAAAACAAAACAAAATTCTTTACACACTCTTCACAAATTGTGTATTTTTCTTTCTATATAGCAATTCACTATTTTTATTAAGAAGTTAGGAAGAAGATAGTTTTAACATTCTTTTACCTTATACCCAAGAGATTGTCCAGTATATTCTTATAGCCCTGGGAAATGGAAAATATTTAGAGCAAGGTGTCCAATAAAAACAGTACATGTACATACATGTTCCTAGGATAGTGATTTGAATTTCTATAGCAGTAAAAGGCAGGCAGGTAAGCTTTAATCTCTGCAGACTGTAAACATGTGCGTGCTTGTATACACACACACACAGACACACACACACACATACTTCTCATCTCCAATCTTTGAACTCAGAAAATTATTACAAATTTATATTGGTCATTTGTTTTAATAATTACTTTACTATGGAGACTTTCTCAGGAATGCAGCCATGAAGGTAGGTTGTCATTCTTTTGAAAATAAATATGAATCTTGGATAATTAGAAAAATTTGAGGGCATTTATTCATACTATTATATCATTTGCAGATAATAAAATGCCTATTTTCTTTTCCATTTATATTTCCCTTTATCTCCTTAAGTTGTCTTATTTATTGCTTTAGCTAGAACTCCAAGTACTATATTAAATAGAGGTGGAGAGAGTGGATAACCTTGTTTTGTTCCAAATTTTAGGGGAATTGCCTTGAGTTTTTCTCCACTTAATTTGATGTTGGCAATCATCTTACTGTAGATTGCTTTTGTTATATTTCCATATTTCCTTTGTGTCCCTGATCTCTTTTATTATGAAGGGTTGTTGGACTTTGTCAAAGTCTTTTTCAGTGTTTAATAGGATGAACATGTGTTTGGTCTTCATCTGGGACTCTTCACTGAGAGGAGAGATTGCCTCTAACTCTTTTTCTGGCTTTTGGGACCCTATTCCTCATACTTGTTTGCCTTGCTCAGCCTTAATACAAAGTGAGGGGCTTAGTCTTACTACCACATGATATTACATGTTTTGTAGATACCAACAGCATGCCTGCCCTTTTGTGAATATAAAGGAAAGAGGAGTAGATGGTGGGAGAGGTATGTAGTAGGGAACAATTGGAATAAAAGAAGAGAAAGTGAGAGGAAACTGTAATCAACATGGAAAATAAATGAAATAGATAAAAAATTTTAAAGAGGCAATTTTCATGGACAGAGGTATAATAAAGTATGCCTGAATGTTAAAAAGAAAGAAAAGTGGAAAAAAGAAAAAACTGAGCAATTTCTGGGTGGCTTCTTTCTTCAATCTTTGAGAAACAAAGATCCACATGTCAAAGTCATATTTCTTCATATCTATTATTATTAAAGTCTTATGTTTATACTGACACAATGCAACTCTACTTATATGAAAGTGTAGACTTTATAGACAAAAGTCTCAGTCATATTTCTTGCTACCTTTTATTAATTAAAGTCTTGTGTTTATACTGACATGATGTAACTCCACTCACCTGAAGGCTCTATAGACAAAAATTAATTATCAGAGGTTTTGTTGCTGCACCAGCCAGCTATATTCTGTCAATAAGAGATGATATACTCAACAATGTGATTTGATGGGTGGGGATGAATGTAATGAAGGGTGGCTTACAAGGTGCAGTTATGGCTGGAGGTAACAAATATAGGTAATGTTGATACCAAGGCTAACAAATTCAAATACCCATTACCACTAACTCATATGAACAGAAACAGCACACACTTAAAAGAAACTGTAAAGGATCCGTTAATGGAGAGAACATCCTGAAAGAACCTACCTCCTCCCACAAAAGAAAAAAATTACAAGAAAACTATTACCATACTTTTGATTTTCTCTCTCCCTCTGCCATCAAAATCCGGAGATCCCTGATAGAGCAGCACCTAGGAACCTATCTTTCCAATAAAACAGATTGGAAAGGAGAATCTTGAGTTGCAAAATAACAAATAGAAAACAGCACAATCAATATATGCAAAGACAGAATGCACATGAGGAAGTGTGGCAGACACCACAGGACACAGTTCAGTCCTATTTGAATATGACATTCTAGGTGTGGGATGCTACTAACAGTCTCATTAGGATTCAACAACCTTACATTAGATTCTGGAAACTTTTTCTTATATCATCCATATGGTTTTCCATAATCATTTAGGTCAATCACTTAACTTCATTACTTTGCTTATATCCAATCCACCAATCACATTAGTTTTTCTCTAGTGTGCTTCCAAGTTTCAAAAGCAGACATAGATCTTTAAATAAGAATTTCCTGGATTTGGAAAAATTACCTAGATTGATGACATCTTACCTTAACAGCTATAATCAAGACAATATGGATTGCAAAAATCATCTCTACCAAATGAATTCATGTAGAAAAATTCTATAGTACAGCCTGGAGCTTTGCTGTAACACCAACTTACAGAGGTAAATGATATAGTGGAAACCAGAAACTCAGAGAATCTGCTGCTTCTCAATTTCGCTACAGAAAAAAACAAAACAAACCTGTGGCTTAAAGGAAAAAAAGTAGTAGTGTCAGCTAGTTTCCAGAAAATTTTATTTGGGAGCATCCTTTACTGACTAAGAAAGATAAATAGTCAGTAACAATTGCCATTTGAAAACTGTGCCCCAGAATGCAAGCTTTAACATAGAATTTTAAATATTGGATAACCCTGTTCTGATGAAAATTTCCAAAGCTCTCTTCAAGAGGAGATTGTTTTTCTCCTTTAAAATTTCATATCTTCATTAAATTTAGGCACAGGCCTGTTCTGGGTAGTGTGAGTGTGACAAAGGCCACAGCAAAGAAGGCAGCTGAATTATTTTTGCAGTCACAGAAGCAAGCACTTTTTGTTCTAGAAGCTAATTAAGATGAAGATTAGCTTGGCATGCAATTCTGCTTTCTTAACATCTTTTATATTGAAGTTACTCAACATAAGAGCATCCTACATGGTCCTTGCTGACCCATAAAGTACAAACGATAACTGGCAAAATTATCACAATGAGCGATCACTATGAATAATTTGCTGGAAAAAAATTCAGGTTGAAGGGCATTTTAATAATAACTCACCACCCTACTCTATTAGTCTCAAGAACCAGAGAAGCACAAAGAAAAGATTTGGAATCACTCAGCTCTGCTCGCTACAATTTAAAGGTATTTTGAACTAAATTTAGACATTTTTGGATTGTGGTAGCTTGCTGTGTTGGAGCCAGATTAATGTAAGGAGTGAAGATGTCATAAAACTTAATCAATGATAAACTATATTTTTATACTTTGTGTTTTGTTCCTATTGAGTCTCATTTATATCTCAGCACTATGTTTTAAAAGTCCTATTTATTTAAAGAGCCATGCCATGCAACAGTGGCTCAAACTGCTTATATGATCCTTTCTTTTAAAGATAGAGCTTTTCTTCTTCAAGAATGATCTTATAGTCAATAATGCTGTTAGTATGCTCATCTGCTCCACATGTGCCACATCTAATGCAGAGCACTTCACATCTACTTTTCAGTGGCAGTTTGGTTTATTTCATCTTGATTGATTTATTTATCATTTCCTGAGGCTACCCTATCAGACTGTTCCACCAAGCATATACCAGTACTACAGACCAGGTGTCTTAAATAACAAACTCTTTGCTAGCCTTTCTGGAGTCTGGAAGTTCAAGATGAAGGTGTGGACAGAGTGGTACCTTCTGAGTGCTGTGAAGGAGAGTCTGTTCCATTTTCCTCTAAAAGATCAGCTTTGGATATATTATCTAAATCTTTCTTTCCCATACCTCCAAATTCCTACCCCTTATAAAAGAAGTAATCATGTTGGATTAGGCATCCGTCTTACTCCAGTAAGATTCCATACTGAATTAACTACATGCTTTGCCATGACCCCATTTCTAAGTCAAGATATATTTTGAGCATCTGCAGATAAGGACCTTAGCA
This sequence comes from Sigmodon hispidus, assembly GCA_004025045.1. Classification (NCBI taxonomy): domain Eukaryota; kingdom Metazoa; phylum Chordata; class Mammalia; order Rodentia; family Cricetidae; genus Sigmodon; species Sigmodon hispidus. The sequence continues at coordinate 31,412 of PVIH01007210.1, read as the reverse complement.
TATGGATTTGAAGAATATAGTTCAATACATCAGAGCATGTGCACCATGTAATGAAAGTTGGGTCTTCGTGCTATTTTGGAACAACTCTTCCATCTTGAAAGACAAGTTGTGTTTGATTCCTAAGTTTCAGAATTTTATAAAAGTCTTCTTAATGCCTTGATTTCCCTACCTTTAACTGAGATGCCTGCTTGCAGCTTACTGTGCTCTATGAATAGATGTGTAGCTCTGCAACAGCAGAAGCAAATTTTCATGAAAAGTGATGTGCAGGAAACAAAGGCATGTAAAGCCTCTCTCACTGTTATTCCCATCTTTGTAGATTCTGTTCATCAGGACGGTCTTCTAAAGAAAGCCAAGTGGTGACCTGTCAGTTATCTTAGCATCTCATCAAAGATCCACATTTAGATAGTTGGGGAAAAATGGGTGGTCTAACAAATGATCTGTCCTATGCTTGCTGAAATAAAGTTTTCTTTTTTTTATAACTGACCTAAATTTTTCCCCTAAGATAACATTAATAATTCTTTCACTTGAAGATTCACAAAGAAAAACTAGTCAAAAATGTCAATGAAATGGTAAGCCAATGGATCAAAGAAGTACAAACAATCCTTCACAAATAGGTATGGGTTTCCCTATATCAAATGGTCTGGAAAGTCACTGAAATTGGGATATAAATACAGTCTTTTCCCACCCTTTTCCAGCCCAAGTTCTTTATGTTTGCAGAAAAATGCCCACAGTGATTATTCAGTTTAAAGCTTTCCCTCTCAACTGTTCCCAAACCGGCTTTACCGTTTTTGTTTATCTGTTTCCAAGCTCATTTTTGTCGTCTTCCTAAGTATACATTGCACATGATTATACACCCTATTTCAATGTTCGTGTCTGTTCAGCTCATCATTTTTATTATTTGTGTATTTTTTATGATTTCCACTTCTTCCTCTGGGTAATGAATTACACTTCTTTGCCTTACTGACTTTGCCCATTTAGTACTTTTGGACACAGTATATTTATGTTTCTGAGTGTTCAATTTTGTAATTTTCCTTAAAAATATTAAATTTTGTCATTAATTTAATCACAGTGGCTTGATTTTCATGGCTTGTTTTTAACTGATTTTTAATTTTAAAACTTAAAATATAATGATCACATATATATGTGAGGCATAATGTGATATTTCAATACATGTATACAAAATAGAACGATTTCATTTGAGTAATGAAATTGTCTATGTACTCAAATATTTTTATCATTTATGATGTGAATATTCATATTCTGCTCTTCCAGCTCTTTGGAAATAAACAGTAATTTATTGTTAATTATAGTCACCCCATGATGCAATAAAAAACTGAAACTCAATCTTGCTGTCTATCTTTATCTGCACTGATGAGCCCTACACTTTTCTTAAAGCCTTATTAAGATGAGTATAAAGAGTATCATGGGACTCAGGCACATTACTGCGTCACTTTCCTTCTTTCTTCCTCATGGATGTGCCAAGTGTTCAATAAGGATTTTTTTCCTGTTTGATTAAGAAATAAAAAATATTCTTGCCTTTTATGATTTCTTGGAATTGCTTAGCTAACATTATCACAGCCATGCTTTTCCCAGTCTCACGGCTTGTCACCCTACATGTATGTAGCACACCCCAGTATTCAGCAACAGAAGCAAGACTATCCCTGTGTAGATCTATGCTACTCTTTCCCATGCAGAGATGCCAGGACTCCTCTTGGCAAACTGCAATTACTCACCTTTCAAACATTAGATAGGCTTCCAGGAGATCAGGAAAACCATTGCTCTAGTAACTTGAAGCAAAATGCCTGAGAAACAGCTTAGAAAAAGGACAATGTCCACAGTGATGACCCCATAGATCAAGCTGACAAACTTGAGTTTGATCCCAGAACCGAGGTAATGGAGGAAGGAGAAAACTAGTTCCACAAAAATTGCCCTGTGACCTATTCCAAAGAAAAGTTACTCCTCCAATCCCAGCACCCATCAATTTCCAATAGCTCCTTGGTAAATGTGCTACATCTAGACTTCCTCCTTCCATGCTGGAACTTTTAATGGCTTGACATTCTGCAGATAGCACACCTATAATGGATTCATTCATACAGCAACCGTGCCATGTCCAGAGGACAGATTTTTACAGCTCTCCTCCCTAACCTCAACCTTTCCATTTTTTCTATCTGCTCTTACATGATGCCCCCTGAGCATTGCTGAGGGTGGGGAGGGATATAGTAACATAGTAACTTACTCCCAGAACTTTAAACAGTTTTGAATCCTTGCAATAAGAAGTTTCTCTAAGGTTGAGAGCAGAACACAAATCTATTGGAATAAGCAGAAATATTTAAAGGGTATTCTGACAACATGGCCATTTACCAACTATCAATAGGTTCTTTCTCAAACCTTAGGAATTTCCTATTCACTGGGTTTGACATGAAGTCTATTAAACTGGTTTTAATCATAAGTAAATGTTGAATTCAAACAAATATTTTCTCTATCTGTATAACCACATGTCATTTATTTGATCAATTTAGTAAATTGTGTCAGTCATTTTTAAAAATTATACTTATCTTACTAGAATAAGCTCCCATTGGCCTGGCAGATAAAATTTTCTGAGGCATCTTAGAGAAAATAATTTTGAACATGTCAAAGTTTTTCTTGAGAGATTTCACAAAAGCTATTTGGGAATATGACAGTTCAGATAATTCCTCTCGGGGGACACTTCGTCAAGAAAAACCCAGTGATAATCACTGGATTGTACAAGACTGGGCTGTTGGTGAGAATAAACTACTTTAGTCTTCCTGCGGCTGATCATTGTTAGGACATTAAGTTGATCAATGGAGGTTTCAGTGTTAGTGTTGTCTACCAAAAAAGTCCCAGGGAATTTCATCAGGAGCAGTAGTTACTTCCAATGGGACCTAATAACAGATTAGGCCATGAAATTGTTGTAGGCATAGGGTTTATTTGGGGGTTTCTTTGATATACTTGTAACTGAAGCCAGAGACTCGCACAGGTCACACAAGCACTCCAACTGAGCTTTATGTCTCTAACACCATGAAAAGAAAAGCCTAATGTGAGATAAACTGTGTATTTTGTATCTAAAAGATTCAAGATATATGAACTATGACACCTGACTAAAACTTTTATTTCATTGTAGCAAAATCAATGATTAAAACTTAGTAATCAGATGTTCTTAGGAACAGAGATAGAAGGAATGAAGATTTTTTGGGTTTTGTTGATAATGTTAGTGAGTCCAGGTAGTTTCTATGATATGACATGTAACTACTGACTTATTACCTGTTTCTAACTACTTAATATAGATGAGTAATCATGCATGGTCATGTAAATAAGCCCAGGTAGTTTCTATAATATGGTATGTATCCACTGATTATCAATGTTTCTAATCACTTAATATAGAGGAATAATCATGCATGGTCATGTAAATAAGTAATATTGGTTGTGGTAAAAATACACAAGCAAATTAAAGACATGAGAGACAGACAGTGGAAAAGGTTTGAATGGTTGTCAGCAATAGTATGATAATATAACTGGAATGTGTCACTAAGTTAGCAACTATTCAAATGACTTTCAGTACATTTTTGGCAACATAAAAATATGCTGTCAAGTGATGAATTAAAAATGTTCAAAAATATTAACTTTGCATATACAAATAATATACATATAGGTATATTTTTAAAGTGGCATGTACATCAATGTGAGAGATGGTTAGATTATTTCTGAGATAGTAGATGGTTTATATTTTCCATGTTTTATCTTTCTTGTGTATGTTTTGTCTTCAGTAAGATGCTTTGCTTTTATTACAAACCTTGTACAATGTTTTGTTTAGTTTTACCCTAATGCAGTGTTCCCATATTGCCTTATAAAAGCTCCTAAAAGCCTATTAAAAAGAAGCGTTCCTCTCTGTGAAGCAATTCTTCATCTCACTTTGCTGAATGTTTATTAAAAGGCTAAGAGACGTACTCCAATTTAACTTCTGTCTTATTTCCCACTCTGCAATACTGAGACTGCTACATTAGTAAGTTTTTATTCTGAGCACGCCTGCCACAAGTAAAACACATTACTTTCCCATAGCCCACAGCATCTTTTGTGCAAATCGGCTGTCAAGTAGCCAACCAAATGCAATTTATCCAATCCTCTTAATGCTTGCTAGAAGTTCTGGGATTATTGAAGAACTGGCCAGCTCCTGCATTTTCTCCACAGGAATACCCTGGCTCTCCATGAAGCATTGGGGCTAGCCTATACAAAGGAGGAGGCATAAGAACACAGTAGATCTAATTGCTATCTAATCAATTACAACAGCATCCTCCAAAATCATTCAATAGTATACAGACAAGAGCTCAATTCAATTGGGTTCCCATGACAGTTTTGAAAAAACTGTTGTCTATTGCCTTTCTATAAGTCAGGTTCCACAAAAGATGAATATTAGAACTAGGTATAGAAGTGGCCAATTTTTTTTTCATTTTCATGAGACTGATTTTTTTTTGTAAAGTATTTCCAAAATGCTTCAAGCCTATTGATTCCTATTAACACTGAAGTTACTGTATTTACATTTATTTAGAGAAAAACTGAGAAAATGAGGAAATATTTTTCTCATACCTAGAATAAAAATCAGTTTCCAATTAACTTCAAAAGTGAAGAAAAGTGGCTTCTAATAATGCTTGCAGTAAGATTTATGTATGTAGAAGTACCATTATAATCTATAGATAAACTAAGAATTAATAAAAAAAACTTAGTACATTGCTATAAGGAAAGCCACTATAGAATACAACAAGAACACAATGAAATATAAATAAATAAAATCTAGAAAGAAATCTAAGAAGAGATTAGTGCATTCATATGCACTTGAATATGTCAAAGGAAAGATCTACTGAATATAAAAGAAAATGTCTTTTAAACAAGCTGTGTTAGATCAATTTAATATCTACATGAAAAAAATAACATTTTTCCCTTGCCACACTGCGTACTATTCAAAAATTCCTTTTTATACTGATAGCAAAGAATTTGAAAATCACTCAAAACTTTTATTAATAATACTACCAGAAACAAATACTAGGAAGAAACATTTTAGAGTATATAAAGCTTCTAGCAAAAACTATGTATATTACTAAAGCTGATCAAAACAAATAGGTATGAACTCTATGGCTTGAACAAGTGTTCAGAGCTATCTATGTAAAAGGTGGTTAAACTAAAAGGTACTCAGAATGTTATGTGTTGGGACCCTTTGTGACATCCTTAAGCCATTGGTAGCATTCTCTCGAAAAGGATTGTGGGTGCTCAGTTGCTCTTTCATTTCTGATTTTGAACTCATTAGCTAAGTGGCTGATTGCATTATGCAGTCACAACATTGAAATTTAAGACCCCAATACAGGTCCAAAGCAGTTAGTTCACTTGATCTTTGGCTGGAATCTCCTGAAACATAATCCAAGTGAGCTGACTAAAGCAGTGACTTGGAACTAAGTAAGCAATTTTAAATGGAACTATCACCATATTACTTATATGTTAGTATAAATCAAATAAAATAATAGCAAATCATATTTGGAAAGTGACATACCTGCTGTATTATGTTTATGGTCCACCTTTTCTGGCCTAGCCCTGAGGTTCTGACCCACTGTTCCACAGACTCTTGTGTAAATTTCGTGCTGATCAGCCTATGGCTCTGGCATATTGCTAGCTAGCTCTTGCTCTTAACTAACCTATAATTCTTACCTTGTTCAGCCTTGAAGCTTGGTATCCTTTCTCAGGGTAGCTTAGTTATTCTCTATTTCTGCTACCTTTTCTGCTGGTCCTTCTGGCATCTCTGCTGTGTTCTTCCTGTTCCCAGAGTTTTCTTAGTTTGATAGCCCCACCCAATTTCCTGTCTCCCTTCAGCCAATCAGCATTTTATTAAACAAGCAAGCAGGACAATTATTTACATTGTAACATAATCCCACTACACAGACCAATTTGAATACATATTGAGACAGAAAACAAAATTAATCTTTGGAATAAAGAGGCCAAGTTGCGGGAGACTTCTTCTAATCATTAAGTCTTTAAAATCTGCAGTTATTAAGAACACAATGAAATATAAATAAATAAAATCTAGGAAGAAACCTAAGAAGAGATTGGTGCATTCATATGCACTTGAATATGTCAACTGCTGAATATAAAAGAAAATATCTTTTAAACAAGCTGTGTTAGATCAATTTAATATCTACATGGAAAAAAATAACATTTGTCCCTTGCTACACTGCATACTATACAAACAGCAAGTGAACTTTAGATCTACTCATAAGAGATAAAACCAAATCTTTCTGATTAAAACATTCAGAGATATGCTCTTGATTTGGGATCTGGCAATGATTTTATTCTAAAGTTGTTACTAACTTTTACAGTTCCATAAAAACTAACTAGGTAAGAGAAAGAATAAATAAATATTAACAAAGTGATATTGTAAGAAGAATGATTACATAAGTGATGACTGCAAAAAGACATTGATCTATTGTAAATGACTTATCAAATGACCAATAAAAATAGTTTCTTGGCTTTACAAATACCAAGAAAATATTTAGGCACATTTTGTTCTCATTCATCCTAAACAAAACAGCAATGAAAAGGATGGCAAAGATATATGGTAATGATATATCCTGAGAATGGGAGTACAAAGTGAAATAACCTCTTTGGAAAATGAAAGCAGTAGCTGATAAAGTTCAACAAATGGATTACTTTGGGCTCTCACAATTACACTATTTGGTATGAATGAATGGGATTATGTACCTGCATACATCTAAGGTCTGTGCATGAATGCTTATCATGGCTCCATGGAACACTTCACTCTGTGTTCACTGTGACTCTATTTTTAATGGCACAAAATAAAACAGTGCAGAAACCTACCAACTCAAATGTTTTGATGTTGTGATATCCAGAGACTAGAAGACCATCTATTTAATGATTAAAAACAAATGAACCACAGTAACATTCCTCAACAAAATAGAGTCTCACAAATGATACTGAGCAAAAGAAGCCAGACAAACATATCAGAGTATAATTTCATTTATGACTATTTGCATTCACAAACAGTCAATATAAAATTATATCGATAGTGTGAAAAGAAGATAGTTGCCATCTGCCTGGAAAGAAGCTTCTGGAATGAGGTATAAAATGATCACAAAGATATGTCTATTTTTTTATTGCCACAGAAAATTTAAGATTTACATACTTTCTATACATATATCGTAAGTCAATAAAAGTTTATTTAGAACATTGCTAAATGTGCAAAAATAGCCCATGGTACTAAAGTACAGTTATTAGTACTCCACAGAGCCTGGGCAGTGCCTAGGAGCAAATCTGTAGAGCCATCAGTCATCCTAGAGCACTTGAGAGTTGAATCATATTTATATCAGCATTTTCTCTACAACTTGTGTTTTTTTCTAACATGTGTTTCAATAAAAATACTTAATTGTTTACTGAATTTTAATAACCACACATTGTCAATTTTTTTCTCTTTATTTCACATTTTAAGTATATATAAATAAGAATACCATCTTGACCCAAGTTTTGCTCACTAGGAGACAAGAATATGCCAGTTTTATAATCTAGACAGAAAACTGCTTCTTGTACTGGTGTGATGGCACAGCAAGTGAAAGTTTCCTTTTGAGCCTAGTGACTTCAGTTTGACTCCCAAATCCAAGGCAGAAAAAAACTAAATCCCATAAAGTACCCTCTGAAAGTACCCTCTGACCTCTACAGATGCACAGATGCACCCAAGCGCGCGCGACACACACACACACACACACACACACACACACACACACACACACACACACAGCAGGAAGGAGAAACTAGTGATGATAATAAAATGATTTTAAAAACAACTTCTTGAGAGACTATCTACAAACCTGCATTTCAATGAAGTTAAGTTTTTTATGATAAATAAAATCTGCCTTTATGCAAATCATGCTGGTCTACCAAGATGCTATTTTACTTCCTTGTATTGTTGCTGTTACAAAACACCTCACAACAAAATCAGCTTGAGGAAAGAGGGGCTTTTTTTACCTGTTTTGTTTGGTTTGGTTTCTCTCACAGTCTGAGGCTGATGGCAAGAGTCTGAGGCAGCTGGTCTCATTGCATCTACTCAAAAGGTGATGCTTTACCCCCTTTCTGTTTTCTCTTGTGTTTAGTCTGGGACCTCAGCTCCTGCAGCACTCCTTTCCTTGACTTGGATGGAAATTACATCATAAACACAACCATGGATTTGCTTCCACAGTGATTCTAAAGGTAGTGCAGTTGACAGTGAGGATTGGTCATCACACCCCTCACCTGGAAGGTTAGTAGAAGTCCAGGCACAAGAAAACCAACCTATTTGAATTTAGCTTGAAAATAAGTTTTGAGCTCTAAAACTCCAGAAGAGAGAAGAGAATTGTAAGTTTCAAAACAATATACAAATAATAACAGTTAATGAAAAGTAATTAATTTAAAAGAGAGCACTGAGGGGTAATATCAGAGTGCTTGGAGAGAGGAAAGGAATGGAGAAATGTAATTATAGTCTCAAAAATAAAAAAATCAATATGCATGTATAAGAATAGGATAATTAACAGCTTGAGTGCAATCTGTGGCTACTACTAGAATTCAAATGTATTTTGATTAGTCTGAATTATTAGTGAGTGAAACCATCAAAGAGTTTGGGGAGTTTGGGGAAACACAATCCAGTAAAGATTTGTTTATCACAGAATGCTATGGAGCATTCTGGTTCCTGTTATTTTTTAATATGTGTTCTCTGCTCCTTGGATGACTAAACAAGCCCCAAGAACAAGGGAAAACAGAATAAAAACACATATTCCCACTGTAGAAAAGTAGACTATGTCCACCTCTTTCTGGAGCAACATGATTCTATGGAGAACTTCCTCCTGCTTTGAAACAGGTACTGGCATCTGACAACCTTGGAAGACAAACATGGAAGGCCACAGCATCAGTGTACTCATTACATATGATGATGTATTATGGATTGCACATTGCTCTGCACAGTGCTGAACTCTGATGTCTCTTTTGACTGTGACAATAGCAACAGCTTCAGCTGCCATAGAGGAGAACAGAAATTACTAGAAGTAACTAAAAAATGGTAGATGATGAGATTTGACAGACCACAAAGGCCCCTAATTTTAAAGAAAAAACATGTGACCTTGAACACATGAGCCTATCTGAATCAATTTGAAAAGGAAAGTCATTGGGGGGAAAAAGTGTTTATGCATGTAAATGTAGAGTACTATCTTCTGGATATACCCAGAAGATTCTAAAAGTTTCCTGAATCTAGAAAGAGCTAACAATTCTTAACATAAACTTATCTTTCCCGTATTAAAAGGCTAATATTTAAAAACACAGATATACTTCTTATTGTCATGAGCAATTTAATTTTATAAACAAATATTAATTATTTCAATTTAATTATCTACATGAACACCATGACACTTTATTCTTTTACACATAATATAATAAAGTAAAATTTTGAAAATAAGCTTTTTCTACTTGTCCCTGTAGCAAATGATAACTTTCCAAAGACTAAGAGTAAATAACAATACCAAGTGTCATATGGAGAGACAATCACAGCCAAAGGAGGGACATTGTGAAATTTCTTCTCAGATACATTGCCTAGCTTTTGTAGGTGTAAACTTCTGTGAGGTGGCTCTCGTTAGAAAAAATATATTTCTCCTCAACCTGAAATCAATGACAATCTAAATAATAGTGTCCTGTTTTTTTTTTTTTTTTAAATTTAGCTTTATTTATGTGCATTGGTATGAAGGTGTCAGATCCCAGGAACAAGACAGTTGTAAGCTGCCATGTAGGTGCTGGGAACCAAATCCGGGTCCTCTGGAAGAGCAGCCAGTGCTCCCAACCCCTGAGCCATCTCTCCAGCCTCCTAGTTGGTTTCTATAGTCAACTTGACATAGACCAAGAGTCATCTGTGAAGATGGAATCTTAGCTAAGAGATTTTCCATATCAGACAGACCTGTGGCTGTATCTATAGGACAATCTCTTAGATAGCAATTCTTCCTCCATGGTTTTTGCTTCATTCCTTGCTTCAGTTCTTGCTTTGACTTCCCTCAGAGGTAAACTATGACCTGGAAGTATATGCTGAAACAAACTCCCCTCCCCCAAGCTGCCTTTGCTCAGATGAGGTTATCACAGCAACAGAAAGCCATCTAGGACAGAAAGCTTATCTCCTTCACTTAGTTTTTTGCAGCTTGAAAATATCAATGCCTAAATCCTCACCTTCAAAGAAATGTTTACAGAAAATCTGAGTAAAGATTACATCTTTAAAATCATGACAAATATTCTACCAATAAATGCTTTTTTCCCAGAACCTAACTGAAATAATTTAAAATTTGAAAAATTAACTTAAAATATCCATTTTAGTCTCAGAAATTGGAAAAGTATATCAATAACATGTTGCAAATTTGAGATACTTTTAACCAAGATAATTGAATTGTGGCTAAAATAAAAGATTTGCCCAAAATCCAACTTATAATGTCCATCACCTAATGTCAAAAGATAAATAATACATTAAGGAAAATCCCAGTAGAACTATAGCAACTATCTAGAATGTGAAGTAGAATAGGCTGAACCTGAGGGAAGCTGACAGATTCTTGGAAGAGAATGTTTGTGAGGTTTCTCTAACACTGTATATAACAGCCTAAGGAAAGGGGTGCCATGGGAGAGAGTGTGATCATGATTATCAAAGTTAATGGCAGAGGCACTGTCCTCTTTTGTAGCAGAACCTAATCTAACATGCTGCCTTTTCTTTTGTATACATGTCAATGTTTATGCAGCATACATACATACATATATATCCCCAAGAAAGGTTAATTAAGTTTTGTTTTTTGTTTCTGTTGTCATTTGGGGAACACAATGTGGGTGGGGAGGGGGACCATATGACATGAATAAGTTGGTAGAGAGAACAGAAGAGGATCAAAATATTAAAAGTATGACACTTTTTAACTTAAGAAAGCAAAGAGCATGCTGTTCAAAAGTTCACAATAAACAAAAATATTAATAATGGCATACCTACCCATTTGTCAAGCTTCAGTGAATTTAATATCTAGCATCTGTGCATCTTATAGCATATAAAATTTATCTGAATTATGAAAGGAGTGGTATTATCAAGATGCCAGAATATAACTTTCCAGTGTTTTTTTTTTTTAGAATCACCAGTTTAAATTATCCATAAACAGATATATATTCACCAGTATTAAGAAATGAAGTCTAATGTTTCTGTGTGTTTCACAGAAATCAGGAAAAGAACATCAAAAAGGGAGAAAGATTGGTTTATGGATCCTATGTCATTAATTAATAAGTTATGGTGATCTAGTATATGATTGTCATAGTTTGGTTTATATTTCTGTAATAAATTATTGACCAAAACTAATATGAGGAAGGAAAATGTTTATTTATTTCATCTTACATTTCCATATTACAGCCCATCACTGAGTGAAGAAATTCATGTAGATACTTAAAGGGACATAGAGGAATGCTGCTTATGCTTGACTTCTCTAGGTTGCTCAGCTACTTATACATTTTAGGTCCACCTACCTAGGGATAGCATCACCTGTAGTGGACAAGGACTTCCTACATCAATTAGCAACCAAGACACTTCTTTAGAAAAGACTCTCTACTTGGACAATTCTAGTTTGTGTCATCTTGACAAAAATTGAACAGTACAACGGTGTAGCCCATAAGGTACTGAATCACCCAAAACGTTGAAAAGTTTAGAAATTCTTAGTAGAAATAAATGACAAGCATATTAAATGACAGATATATTAGCTACTCTGTTTATTAGCTACTCTGTTCATTGCCTCACTGTATATATATATATATATATATATATATATATATATATATATATATGTTCTTCCTCATACATGTTTATAATAACACTTGTCAAATATACTTTAACAAAGGTAGAAGAAAAATGACTAAAATAAAATTATCTGAGAATAGCCATTTATTTCTATATATTTTAGGGTTAGTATCTCATAGTACAACTTGAGTGCAGAATGGGTGATATATAGAATAAATGTTTGTTTTGTTATTTGAAATTTTCTTTTGATGTTCTGTATCCTCATGTTTTATTGTGCTGATTATTTTACTTTGGTATGCCTGTGTGTATGCATGTGCATAGGTCTGTGTAAGACATTATTCTGTATCCACTGGGTGAGACTTTCATTTTACTTTTGTTTTTTCCTAAAAGAAATATTTTATCTTTTAATTTTGGTCCAAGCTCACTATGAGTAAATTACCAAATATGAACAGAACTCCCTTATCTGTTAATATCAATTCAAAATAAAGCTACTTTCTTGGAGGCAGACTAAAATTATCAGGTAAGAATGATTCATTTCACCGGTCTGCCAACTTTCTATGAGCTAGATATTTAATAAAGTTAATGGAAAAAGAAAATCAATTTTATCTTACCCTTGTTGTTCAAAGAGGTTGCTTCTATGGTACCTTGTGAACAAAAGGAGTATAAGATAATTCTTTCAACCTTGTCCATATCAGATAATGAAAAACATCCTGATCCCTTGTTCTCTACATATAATATTAAAAGTTCTATGCACCATGATATTGCTCTGGCAACAGGTTCTGGTAGATTCACATCTACACATGTTCTAAAAGTAGGCATGAGGAGAAAAAAAACTTTTAAAAGTAGAAATTTGAGTCATAGTTCTTGAGTTATGATTAAAGAAAGATTCACAAACAGCATCAAAGCCAAATAAATTTCATGATAAACTTTTGAGTATTTCTTCTCTCTCTCCCCTCCCATTTTTGGTTTTGTATATCATATGTCCAAGGAACCATCTGTTCAAGACAATATAATTTTCTATTGTATGTAGTTGGCAAGATTATTTGACCATAGAAGATTTGATTTATTTCTTTGATGTTCAGTGCATTAGGTTTTATGAGATGCCTGTAGTCTGTTAGTTACTATGCCTGAATTATAAATTGAAATGAGGGAAATTATGGCTTTTATATTTTCATAAAATTGCACTGGTGCCTCAGTTTTTTGTGGTTAGAAGTAATTAAAATATTTAAATTCTGTTGAAACATCATTGGAATTTTGCTAGAGATTGTTTGACTCTGTATATTATCAGGATAATGCTCTAGTTGACAGATATTTTATTTCCCAGAGGTTCCAAGATGTAGGTTGGAATCTATGATGGTTGTGTGGCAGTGCTGAAGCTCTTCAAGCATAGTATCCACTGGGATCAATAAGGTCAGAGTGTCTTCACCATCATAAATGTACTAAAATCTGGCTTCTAGGGATAGATCAGGTCTACCAAGTGTAGATTTATTCTTGTGAGAGCCAAGAGTTATACAAAGTGTAAACCTGGGGCCTGAAGAGAGATGTCAATTGTTAATAGCATGGGGTGCTCCACCAGAGAACCCAGGTTCAATACCTCAACATTGAGAAGCATAACTATCTGAAAACTCTGTTCCTAATGATCCAATGTCATCTTCTGGCCCTTCAAAGACACACAAATGGTGTTGTAGTGGAGATCAACCCCAGGCAAAACATCCATACATCTATCATCTATTTTTTAATGACTGAAGAGATGGCTATATGGTTAATACCTTCAAGAAAATATAGGTTCAATTATCAACACCAACAGAGAGGTCAACGACTCCAGTCTCAAGGGATCCTGTACTCTCTTCTGGCCTCAATTTTACCAGACACAAATATGATGGACAAAAATACATTCAGGAAATGGCAAAACATCCATATACAATCAATCAATTAATCAAACAAACAATATATAAAAATTTAAAAAGCAAACCTAGTTTGTACAAGTTCTTACATCCTAGCTGATATACATGGTTCTTTTTCAGACTTTTTGTTTCCCTTTTATTTTATCAGGACATTGTGTAACCACCTAACTCAAAATCAGGATACTGGCAAGGAAGCCATTTTAACATTTCAATCACCAGAAATATTCAAAATTACCTCTTTTTTTTTTAATAGGCTCACAGCCTCTTTTACAGTGACATCAAATAGAATATAATGGGTAACATGGGCACTTTAACATTATTGTTTTTAATCCATAAGCATGAGCCTCTTTTTAATATGTAATTACAACTTTTTTGGTTACTTTCATCAATATTTTAGTTTCTATATACAGAAATTTCACTCTTTGGGAACTTAGTCTTGAACATTTTCCTATTTTTTAACTTACATTTTTTCATTCATTTACTGATTTTTATGTTTGTGAGTGTGTGTGTAAGTATGCATATATGTGTGGGTATGAAAGTCAGAGAGCAATTTATAGGATTTGGTTCTCTCCATCTACCATGTGAGTTTCAAAGATCAAATTCAGATAGATTGTTAGCAAGGCAGCCAGGACCTTTGTGTGCTGAGCCACCTTATGTTTCAATGGTATCGTAAGTACATTGAACTTGTTTCTTAAGGGATTTGGGGGGGGGGCAGTCCTCATGTATTACAGGTTGACCTCATATTTGCTAAGAAACCTGATATAACCTTAAATTTCTGAATTTTTTTGCTTCTCAAGTTTTGATATTACAAGGTAGCCTTATGAATACTACATGCTGTACAGACCATCAAACTCAGGAGTTTATGCATGAACATGTTTGAATGTGTCTAAAATTTTCTACCCACATGAATACTTTCTCATTTGTATGGTTTATATCAGTTTCTGGATTTCTCTCAAAGGAAATTGATCTGCTAACTTCTAATATTTTACTGATGTCCTCTTCTCAATAAATTCGAAAACTAAAATGAATCACAGTGTCACTTGGAAAAATGAAGCATGAACTATATTACTGAATGACTAAAACATTGCACTTTATCACTATCTGCTGAAGTCTTCAGAAAAGATAAAGAAATAAGATTAGAACCTTAGGAAACCAGTTTCACAAATAATAGGGTTATATACATAAAAAGCATAAGTACATAATTTAATTGGAAGAAGAACTAGTGAGCTCTTGAACTATAATACTATATACTAATAATTTAGTATAAATTTTTTACTGTCAATACACAATAAAAAATTTTATTTCATTATAAGTTAGAACTTAATACTTGCAACAAATAAGACCATTTCTGAGACTATGTATACAAAACCTGCAAAACTTGATGTAAAATATAGCATTAAAAGTATTATGCCTCTTTAAACAGCTTGAGATTTATGAATTGAAAGAATTCATAGAAATAATAAAATTATAATATTTTCATGTTCACAGTATATTTTAATATAAACAATGGTGAAATAATAAACTAAAGCTGTGAAATAATAAACGAAAGCCCATGTAAACATGGACAACTATTAAAATGCAATTCTACTCTACAAAGTTAACAATTATACCTGCAATGTTAGTACTTTCAGCAAGAAATTGTTTTGACTCTTCTTCCTCTGTAGAATGGCATGGCCAAATGGGAAACCACTATCCAAATGGTTGGGTCTGGCAATCTAAGGCTGAGTAAAAGAGAACACTTTCATGTCCATGCCTTCTACTTTTCAATTTTATTTTGAGATCTTAAAGGCAATAAGCACATTACCAAAATTTGACATTCAGTTTAATGATCTCTGTTAACATCTTAGCAGTGACCTGAATCACGTCTATGTTATTAGCATTCTGTTAGCCTCAGCAATGATTGATGCATAATTTTGTGTGTAGAAGCACAATTGTGCAGAATGTAAATACCAAATTGATAAGAAAATGCACTTTAGACTAAAGTCTGTTGTTTTAGCAGATAAAATCTCTATTGCTTTGCAAAATATTCTTCAAAGATAGAGCCTATCATAGAAAACTGATTCTCCCTTCCAGCTCCATTTGGTGACCTCAAACCGGTCACATATGGGCTGTACTAACTGAATTTAGTAGCTATTTAAAAAAAGAAGATATGAAGTTGGGAGGGGGAATGTTAGAGAGGTACTGGATGGGTTAGAAGGAGAATAAAGGGTTAATATGATCTTATTTATTGAGTATATGTATGAAATTCTCAAAGAATAAAATACATATAAATACATATTATAATTTTAAAGACATAGCATATAAAATAATAGTTGTGCTTTTATATTGTCATTATCCTGAAGATGGGCCATAAAAACTAGAACATTTCCTGAATATACAGAGAAGCATAATTGACACATGTGATCTTCTTTGCCAAGGTTTCCAGGATGTCAAACTGTCAGACACTTTCATCTCTTATTAGAGCTTAATAAGCATAAAAAGTCATTAATCTAAAGTTATTACAGCATATTTCAAAGGGAAAATAAGTAGAAGCATAGAAGTCATTCAAATTACCACAAAACCATATGCCAACGGGCTGTGGTACTCCACAAAATCCTTACGAACCACTTATTCTGCATGCTATAGCCATTATTGAGAAATCTCACTTTTGTAGAAGAACTGTCACTTTTGGTGAGAATGTATCTCTATCAACAGTCCCACTCAATCACTTATTAGTTCAGTGAATGTAATTCTCCATTTTCCTTTTCATTTTTGTAACAGTTTTTGAGAGATTACCTTTCCTAGGTGTATAGTGCAGGTAAGAGTTTAACATTTTATGTTCAGCATCTAGGAGAGTGGAACTCAATATTATATGATAAATAAGATATAAAAATATGGCCTTTTCTATACCAGCATTCACAGAAATTTCTACTTTGCCATGATAAATATGAATACAACAAGATTTCCCTATCTTATCTCAACTCTGTTTAGTCTCAGCTGCTTGCCTATGATTACATATTAGGCTCTGGGAAACAGGAAGAAGAAAAATTTAGTCTCTCAAAAAATTCAGTACCTGGTAGAAAACAAACAAAAAGATGTAATATTAATATAATCATATAATAAATGATAAACTATGAGAATTTACAAGAGAAAAAAACATGTATCTCAAGAAAGTAATGACAAAAAATTTCAGAAATAATGCAATGCTTTAGTGGATTGTTCAACAAAAGAATAAGAATGAGTCAAAAAAGTTTTTAACTCAAGAAAAGGCCAACAGTGTTTGATAACATAAATTATATAGCTAGGTAACTAGCAAAACAGAAAAATGTCAGGTCCAGATTTAAAAAAAAAAAAACAAAACTTTTGGGATGGCCAAGAGTGGGTCACAGGAGCCTCTTATAAGTGGGCAGAAAATGATCAGCCTTTGATGGATATTTTTCTAAAGGTCAATTTTATTTTGGATAGATTATTTTTAGGCTGGTGAATGAATTTCAAAAAGGTCAAGTTTGAAAAATGAAAGACCAATTATAGTGTGGGGTGAGAGACAGTTAGAGAATCTCAAACAGAAGAGTTGGTGAGTAAGGCCAAGAGTCCAGAAATATTTAGGGATATAAATCAAAGAACCTAGAGTCTGCAGGATAATAGAGATCTAAGACTAAAATGGCATTTTGGCTCATGCTTCAGTGAATGAGAGAGAGAGAGAGAGAGAGAGAGAGAGAGAGAGAGAGAGAGAGAGAGAGAGAGAGAGAGAGAGAAATCTAACAGAAAATATAAAAGGCTTTAGGAGTAGAAGAAGATTCAGAATGCCAGATTCTGGAGTTCTCTAATTAAAATTTAAAACCATTGGGCAAATCTCTTCATACAGAATTGGTGCTAAAGTGAAAAGGAGTTAAACAGACCCCTGGAAACTGTCAAAGCTTTGAAAAATTATAGTATAAAAATAAAGTAAAAGCAACTCCCTAGAGGAGAGGAGTTGTCTGATCAACCCCAAGAGATGAAAAATGTTTAGCAGTTGAATCAATAAATCTAATTAAACTTCACTCTAAAACAATGCATTCTAGCTTTCATTTGTAAGGGATTTTCAAAGGTAATATTAACTTATTAGAGACAAATAGCAGTCATCTCAAATTGTAGTTCAACTCCTAGTTTATGTTCAGTAACATATACTTTTTAAAAGTATATTTTCTGTGTGACCAGTGAAAAGTCTGAGGAGCCAGACCAGGGCCACAACAGTTTCCTAGTAGCCCTGCCAGAGACCAGGCCTTAGGTTGCATTTACTGTAGCTAACTGTAACTGAGCAAGCAGTTCTAGAAAGAGACCACTACTCAGGGGCAACCAATCAGCAGGCACCCAACAGCCTTCTGCTAACTAAAGATAGCTTTCCCCACCCTGCCACTGGAAAGTCCCTAACCACTACAGCCACCTATGAATCCTATAACAATCTGTAAACTTTTGTTTAAACACACCAATGAGACCCCAGGCTAACCTTCTTTCCCTGGAACTCCCCTAATCTTCCTTAAAAGAAGCCTGTGAGCTTCTCTTAAGGTTGTCATTGCTACTTTGTCAGATGGTTTGACCCCAGCATGGTAGAAATTTTTTTATTATATACTCTTGCTGATTGCATGCATGACTAGTGGTCTTTTATGGAACTCTCATGGACCTTAACAGTCAGCATAGGTTGTTTTATTTTTCAACTATATTAAAAGGTTTTATTGTTGTGTGACATAACTATCTTGAGGAGAAACTACTAAACACTCATCTACCTACCCCAGCTAGAGAGCCCTTGATAAACCAAAGTTCAACTTGGTGAACTAATGAATTTCATTGGAATTACTTACAGGAAAAGAAATTAGTCAAGGGTAGTTGAGTCACCAAAGCCCACCCCAACACAAGCTGCCAAAAGTTAGAAACCTGGAGCACAGTGCACAACATGCAGGCAGCTTAACACGTAGAAGAATGACCTTTTCAGGAAGCCCCATTGGTCTAAACCTCTTACAGACAGTGGGTATGGTCATTTTTTTTTTTTGCAGCTTGCCTTATCTGAGAGAGATATTTATTTATTTATACTCCAGAAGAAAGAGTCCAATGAAAATGGTCAGTTTGGGGGAGTCCTGAAGGCTTTTTGAGTTGTTTAATTTTTGAGGTGCTTTCCTACAGGATGGACCACTTAAATCACACAGGAAACTGATACATAGCAGTTAAACTTAAGGATTTTTTAAAAATGCAGTAAAACGTAAGGTGTTTTTTAAAAAATAAACAAATAAAAAATTAAAAACCACTCTGTCCAATTCCTAATAGAGTCTCACCAGGATCACAAATCCTTCTCAAAAATAAGAAAAAAAAAACTAAATGTTTTAAGACATATATTCAACTAAACACCAAATTAAACATTTCTATAAATTTTTCAAATTATGCGGTAAATTTGCCAACTTGTTAGCAGAATGTTGCTTATATTTTCTCAATAAACACTCCAGATCTTTTATTTCATGTACTATATTATGTATTTTCTAAAGACAGACGGTGTAGAAGCAGAGATCCAGAATACTAGGGTCCTATCGTCTAGGAAAAGCATGGATAAAAATGTAGGCAAAACAGTATTCTAATAGAATGTACAAGATACACACAGATGGGGAATTATGGAGAGTCCCATGTTCATCAAACCATTACCTTTAAATGGTACAATACATTGGAAAGTAACCCTTTCTAAATAAAATCCTGACACTACAGAATAACTCCCTGTCAAGAAAAGATACTTTACTATTTCTCAGCATGGCCATTGAAGTCTTTACACTGAGAAACATGTGATCATTTTGGTTTGGTTTCAGTAAGTCTGTTTATCTTCTATTTTCTTAAATAATGGAACCAGAATTTCTATAACTTTCAGAAAGAGAAGCCATAGTTCCATACTGTGAAGCAAAGCAGAGGACATATGTTACTCTTGTAAATTGTTTACAATGTTACTAAAAAATCTTATTTGGAATATGCTATATTTCTTACAAGCAAATGGAGATCAAATTAAGGTGGAAATTTTATTTGTGTAAAATTTTTATTTATAAAGTTATAACTTAAAGCACAAAAAATAATCTTCAAAGTAAAACCTGTTGACACAGTTTAGATAAGAGAATCCCAAATTCAAGGTCACCATGGACAACTTAACAAGGGCCTATTCCCAAATTATAAAGTAACAAGAAGGGATTGATGAGATAGTTCCACATTCAAAGGCACTGGTCACCAAGTCTGATGACTGCAAACACAATATTTACTCACAATAAATATAACAATATATTTACAATAAAAATATAAAATATATTTATTATTTTGCATATATAATTATAATACTAAAGTAGTAGAGAGCTTGCATAGCCTGCATAGAGTCCTTGGTTTCATCTTATAGCATCATAATATTAAAATTATGCCTTTTTTTCCTATATATAAAACTATAAAAAATATTATGTGGATATTCTAGATGCAAGGAAAACACTTCTTCTTTGAAAGTCTGGGTATCTTATCTCCCATTCCATACTTTGTAATAGGAAAAGAAGACTTCATACAGATATCTACATGTTTTGCTCTGCTGCCATGGAGATACATATTCAACAACCAACAGAAATCTTTGGAGGCTGAGCAACCTTAACTCACTGGCAGCTGAAATCAGAGGACTGTTGCTAATGTCAGTTTCACTGGGATTCATAAAGCCAGTCACCATAGCAACATCATTTCCCGAGGACACAGAAATGCTACATTTTATATTTTTTAATAGAGAATCTGAAGGTTAGATTATCACCACCTCCTCATATTCCATTTGTCCTCCACCTCCATATAGGTCCATTTTCATACACAAAGAGCTTGTTGGAAATAAAGGAACATTCTGTATTTATGGGGAATAATATATGAAACATAATTCTTTATTGGAAAATAATGTTGGGAGATTTTGGAAAATCTAAGGAAAACTATTCCTGAAATTAGAAACATATTATTTAACCTTAACTCTAAGAACTTGTGAGCTAGTTATTTAATCTTGTCTGTGTACACTCCACAAACAAGTTCTCTTTAAGAATCCAATAAAATCCAATTTTATATTTTAGCCATATAGGCAAACACATGACCTCCCAGTGATCCTCATTTTCTTTGAGGACCAAATTTGAAGGAGATTAGTTATTATTTTTAATATATTTTATTTAACTAAGAGTATGTGGGTGTGGTTATGTTCTGGTACAGTAAGTGTAAGTGCTCAAGGATGCAGGAGAGGAAAGCAGCTTCTCTAGAATTAGAGATAAAGGAGGATGTGAGCTGCTTGATAGACATGCTGAGAAGAAACTCAGGTCCTCAACAAGATATGCACATGCTCCTCAATATAGAGCAACTCCTCAGCTCTACAGTGATCTTTAGTGATAATTGTAGAAGAAGAAACACAATGGGCAACTGGTATCATTATTTTACTAGGAAAAAACAATATTTATTTTTAAATTGTCTCTTCTCTGTATCTCTTTTGTTTTGAATGCTTAGAATGTACCTTTTTCTAAAATAATTTTATTATAACTATATAATTTTTTTTAAAAGATTTTGAGAAAAATTCTAAAATAAGCTTTTACCCATGAGACTGGCACAATTTCATCACGAATAAATACCTGTTTAGTCAATAACCTAGAATGAGCCTCATTGGAGTTTCCATGGCCCATTGGTTATGTACATAATTAGGTAAGAGGTTTCCTGGAGTTGTTTTCATGCCAATTACAGCATGCATCAGGAGAATCCAAAGATACTCATGAAAATATGCAATACCATCAGCTAAGCAAGTAAATCTTCTGTAATACGTCCATTCTATTTGAAAGATTTTTGAAATTAATATGTACCAATCATGATGACTAAATTACAGAAGAGGCCATGTAAAATCAAGCAGATCTATAGTTTAGGCCTTCAGTTTAGACCCTTCAGTTTAGTGTTTTTATTTCTCCAACTTGCTTTACAATTATGGATCAAATCATTAAGAGCAAATGTAAGCAATAGCCATAGGAATTAATTTAATATACATTATTATGATGTTTAGTGCCAAGTGTGTGGTTTCTGGATGTGAAATATAGCTTCCAAGCTAAAGTACATACTTTCTTAAAGAGAGCTAAATTAACTTGTCTACATAGAACTTTTGACTGATGAAAAAAGCTTAAGGTCAAAAAATAGCCTATTCTAATAAAATACAGCCAATTTGATAAATGAATAATATTTCTAAGAAGATACAAAGTCATTTAAAGAAATAGAGCAAAATCGGAGACAAACTAGTTATTACAATTATAAAAGGTTGTTCAAATGTATTATTTTCTATTTTTATGTCCTTTTTTATTTCAATATAGAGTACTTACATATCACAATATTTTAATATAAGCATTAAGATAATAAAATCTTATGTTTTTATTTTTTGTTTTAATAGAATGTAATTACATTACTTCTTCCTTCCCTTTTTCCTGTCTAGCCCTTCCCATGTACTGTTATTCTATCTGCTCCTGTGTTCTCTCCCTCTAGTCCTTCTCATGTGACGCTGCTCTATTTTCCCTTTGATTATTATTGTTATTTATAAAAACATAAATAAATATAATGCAATTAGTTCGTCTAACGCTGTGTGTCTTTGTATGATTTAAAGATGACCTCTTGGTATTTGATAACTAGTTAGGGGATCATTCCTAGAAGAGGCTAATTCTGTATCTCTCAGTATTCATGAGATAATATATTGTTGCTTATCTATGGATGTGACCTTCTGAGATTTCTTGCTTCTGGGTTAGCTTGTCATTGATATTGTCATCGTTCAGATCTTGCTTAGACAGCTATATTGTTGAGGTATGGGTATAATTTCCCTGTCATTTCAAGAAAACATAATCTTACAGCTAAATTCTGGCTACCCTGACTTTTATAACCTTTCTGGTCCCTCTTCGTTTATGTTGAGTGAGCCTTGGGTATGGGTATTATGTTAAATATGTATCTGTTGTTTTAATAAATTTATTAAATAGATATCATGCACAATGTCAGTATACAGTTCTACAATCTATAGCTATGGAAATAATTGAATCTTTTGGCCTTTTATTCAACTTACCTATTGAAAAATCTACTAGATTTTTTCATATTATTACATTAAATAGACTTTTACTATGACACACAGAAATTCACTGCTCTGTTTACCTCTGCTCTTTCTCACCCTTTCTGGTGTCTAATTTTCTTCTCTAGGCTCCACATGCTGTAAGCCTACATACTTCTTCCAGTTGCCACCAGACATCTCCTTCTTCTTTAGATAACAGTTTAAATCTTCTATCGTCCAATTTTTTTACAAAGGTTTCTTTCAACAACATACTGAAAAGAGTGACCTCTTTCAATTGATGAATTCTGATATTTCCATAAAAACAAAGCCCATCCTTAACATGCTATGTGAAATGTCTAGTGCCTTGTGTTCAGACCACCCTCCTTGGCCTTGAGAGAGAAAGGAAAGGCAAAGCAAAGAAGTCATAGCATTTTCTGGGGTGACTTACCATGTAAATTTAATAAAAGGATGGTAATATTTATCTGTTTATATTTATAATTTAAAGTTAAGTCTATTCAAAACCCACACATTCTTTAAAAAACATAGTTTTGGCTGAAAAGATATTTTTAATATTATAACATATATTTTTCATTTAAAATTCTTTAACATACTGGCCACTGTTCCCCCTGCCTTCTCTATTCTCAGTCCTCCCCCAGCATTCTCCATTCATTCCTCTGAGAAGGTAAGGATTCCCTGGGTGAGTCAGTGCAGTCTGGCATATCCAGCTGAGCAACTTGCTCGGCCTTGATACTGGGGAGAAGGTCTTGGTCCTGCTTGAAAAGTTTAATGAATCCATTTTTAAGCCAAGTTGAAGACAGGTATTAAGTGAGGAATGGTCAGTGAGGCTGACCTCTTAAGATTCCCTATGTTCATATTAAGATCATATCTTAGTGTTATGTAGTGGGATTATGTTACATTATAAATAATTGTCCCACCTACTGGTTTAATAAAATTGCTGATTGGCTGAAGGCAGACAGAAAGTGTGGGCAGGGCTACCAGACAAAGAAAACTCTGGGAACAGGAAGAGCAGAGGGGAGAAGTCAGAGAGACACCACAGACATAACACAATGAGACACCAGCAGGCACAGAAGAAAGAAGTTGAAATGCTGCTCTGAGAAAAGGTACCAAGCCACATGGCTGAATAAGATAAGAATCAAGGGTTAGTTTAGGAATAAAGGGTTAACAAGTTATATGACTGAGCCACAGAACAAATGATCAGCATAAAGTTAATACAAGTGTATGTGTGATTGTGTTTGACTGTGGGACTGCTGGTCCATGGGTCTGGACCACCGGCTATAGAGTTTAGAAACTTAACACTACAGTGTCTCATGAAGTTGTAAATTGGAACTTAACAAGCAACCTGTTGCCCCTACCAAGCCACATTTGAATAGTCAGTTCATAAGGATGATAATACACATGTACCATGCCACTTCCCTGGACTTTCACACCCAGGAGGTTCTCCCTCTTAATTTTACTGTGAGTTCAAAGAAACTATTGTATCTCTTGATGGAGGCGATCATTCCTTACTTCCTAAACTTTCTAAACAAAAACACCTCAGATTTTAGAAATGTAAATGACATTTTGTAAAGATGGGAACTGCTAAATTTGCTTCCTCCTCCTGTTCTCAGAATGAATTCATTTGGTCAATGAGAGAATCTGCTGCACATATAAGCGACTGCCTCATACTGTGGCCTGAAAAAAATGATCTAGCAACTGGGCTGTAACTAGGTCACAGTAATGTTTTTTCCCTTTATTTTTGAGTTGTGAAGCATCTAACTTACAGAATACAGAATATAACTAGTGAATAGCATGAGGTTCTTATCTATGGTTTGTCTACCATAAAATACTTTAGTGGTTCAGATGTAACATTGCACATACTAAATGAGGAAGCTTTCAAACACTTACCCAATAAGCTGATGTAAGTATTTCTTGCATGTTCTTGGAGCCCATTCCCTACAGAGGAACACCTTGCTCAGCTTTGATACTGGGGAAGGGCTTGGTCCTACCTCAACTGGATATGCTAGACTGCACTGACTCACCTTGAAAGTCCTTGTTCTCTCTGAGGAATAGATAAGGTTATGGGGTGGGGAGAAGCTAGGAGATAACTGGGAAGAGAAAAAGAAAGTGAAACAGTGGTGGGTATGGTAAAAAAAAAAAAAACTTTTAAATTTTATACATATGTTGTGTATGTATCTATTTGCTGCATGACAAGAGGTAGGAAATAGAGAGTTATGTAAGAACATAAACCATCTAGGACTGAATACTTCTTTTTATGATTGAAAAAGTTCAAAATAGTGACTTATTCTGTATGGTTTCATGTTAGAGAGAGTATCAACTACAAGTGGTAGAATTTAGGGTCATGCTATGGTTCAAATGTGGTATGTCACCCCTAAGTGCTCATTTGTCTGAAGCTTGGTTCTCACTGTTGAAGGCCTGAGTGGTCAGTCTCTAAAGAGTTAACACCTAGTGGAAAGTCATAGAGGTTTGGCAAAGAAAGGTGGTTCTTGGGAAATCCTGAATTAGTTCTCTCTAAAGTGAATTAACAATTTCCCTAGAGCTTCTCTTGGAACACTCACTCTTGACAGTGGCAGGCTGCAAGCTGAGAGTTCCACTACTTCTTTATATGCCTTAGAATGGTGGTCACCCGATTTCATAGATGCTACTTGCATTTGACAGTACAATGGTGCCTGGCAGATCCTAATTTATTAATTGTTGATCAGATGGCTTATCATTGGTGATGAGCAATGAAGTCTCCTCACAAGTTACCATCAAAGACTCATTTATCATCTTTCGGTCCTAATTGCAAAGACCAAAGACATTTTGCTGCTATTTTAAAGAAAACATGTTATTTGGCCACACAGTCATGCCATTGCTTAAATGTCCTTAGAGAACCGATTTTTAAAATATGTGGCTTTAGAACTCTAAGTGATGCATTTTAATTTTAAAACCTGCATAAAACAGCAGACACTGAAAAAAAAAACTAGATTTGTTATTTGTTTTTGCTTTTTTTAAATAAGTATTGGCCTTACTGCAGAATATATACTGATATTTTTCTTCCCATCTTGGTCTCTATCCCATTTTCTAAATGCTGCTAAGGATCTGTTAAATGAATTTCATAGCTTACTAATGGGTCACAACACAGTGTGAAGCATGGTGCTCCAAAGGCCTCAATAATTCTCCTCCTGGGATTTACCAAAGGACTAGAGAACATTCAAATCAGGAAGAGACCGTTCAAGGAAAATTTGTCCTAACTCTTCAAAAGGCCAAATGGCAAAGTGCTTTTCTTGCAGGAAAAAGTCCTTTCCCTCCCTGCTAAAAGACCAGCAGCCCATAGATTAGTAAGAAAGGGAATTGGAACAGCATTCACTGATATGTCCTACACTGCCATCAATTCAAAGGGTCCACCAAATACTTTAATTAACTCTCTTTCATAAAAAAACTAAAACAAATTATTTTGTTAAATTTTGAGTTAACTATGCTTCAAATATCATTTGGAATATCTATATGATTTGTGACAAGTAGACCTTCATGGAAAATGGAAACTAAAACCCTCTCTGAAATGCTGGAAGACAGAATTTACACAAGAGAAACCCCTACCCCATGGGGGAAATAAGTAACAGAAATTAGGCACAAAGCAGAACTCAAAGGGAAAAAACAAAGGGAGAATGCACAAGAAGTCAGCCATCCACTTAGGGACACATTACTCTGGCGTTGGTTTGAACATAGCCAGATCAACTGAGGAACCTTGGAACACTAAAATTTGATGACCAGAAGATTCTAGGTAAAATAAATAATCAAGACTTTTTAGTGTCCTAACTGGTAGAAACTAAAGGGACATGGCCCAGCTAGTAAATATTACCAATTCTTCTCAAGGAAACAGCATCCAGAATTTATAATCTAAGAATGAGAATTAACATTGCACGTATAACATACAACCCAAAGAGAAAGTATTTCCCTGACACCATGAATAGAAGAGGAAATTTAGATTATAACATGATCTGCATTTTTTAGGAGTCCCAGCTCTACCGTTAATACTGGTAGCTAGCTTTCTTGAACATCCAGTCCCCAAATGATGACATGGAGACATTATTAATTACAAATGCTTGGCCTTAGATTAGGCTTATTTCTAGCTAGCTTTTAAACTAACTCATTTCTATTAATATATGTCCTGTGGTTCATTTACCTCATCTATGTATTGTCCATCCTGCTTTCTTACTTCCTCCATGTCTGACTCTCTGGCTCTTAACTGGTTGGCTGATTCTCCTTTTCTTTGCCCACTAGCCTGGCCTACCACTTCTCTGCCTAGCTATTGGTTGCTAAGCTTTTTGTTGGACAAGCCAGGTGTCTTAGGCAGGCAAGATAAAACAGCAACATGTCTTTATATAGTTAAACAAACATTCTACTCCACCAAGTATCTGTAAGCAGACAGACAAGAGACTCCCTTCAGTCTGGAGGACACCCAACAGTCATGTACTACATCACCAATGGAAATGTGTGCTGTTTCCTTCTAAACAGAAGGAAGTTTCAGAAAGGGTTTTTTGAATTGTTCTTGCCTACAGTATCAGCAGAAGTTGAATGGAAATTACCATGTCAATTATGAGAAAAAATTAAACTATTTCATGTTTAAGATGAATTTATAAATGCATATAATATATCACTACTACACCTTTGAGCTGAAACTGAATTTAAGAAAACAAGTCAACATATGATACATCAATTTCATTATGCACCCAGATTACCTAGACACAGTACAGTACATATCCTTTGGCTGTACTTTTGCCTTCCATGATGTCAGTTACCTGTGCCCAACTACAGTCTAAAAATCTTAAATGAAATATTCCAGTAATCAGCCATTCAGAAATATTAGTTGACAACCATTCTAAATAATGTGATAAAAATCTCACAGTCACACTCTGTTCAGGACATGATTCTTGCTTTTTTTGAAAAAAATGTATGCACTGATGATATACCACAAGCTGGCTACTTAGTAGCCACCCTGACATTCAGATCAATTGCCATAGTAGAATGGTGCTTCTGTTTAAGAAACCTTTATTTGACTTAACAATTGTCTCACAACTCAAGATAGGGAAGTCAGAAAGGTGCCAGGACATACAACATGGAAGCACAGGTAAACTCTGGTTCAGTGTGGACAAGCTTCAGGATATACAGACTATATTCATAGACTTCAATACTACCCACAGAGGACAATTCCTTCATGTATAGCCAGTGAGGAATGATAATCTTTCTTCTTTAAAATGAATATTATAAATAGAAGCAAAGGGTGCATTTAAAATACAAGAAAATTGGAAGCTCACAGACAATCTCAGTGCAGTTTCAACTTCTTACAGAGATGTTATTAGATAATATTATACAATCTAAAACTATTTTACAAATAATGAAAGAGACAAAGAGGTATAAGATTCCTTCACTAAGTTCCCATGTAATGTAAATAACAGAGAGAAAAAAAAACTGGAAACCAGCCCTAGCTGTTTATTCTAGCAAAGTCCCATACATGAATATACAATCAGAATTCACAACTGAGCTGCTCAAAGAAGTAGAAAACATTTGTATATTAAATTTCTCTTTATTCTACATCATCCACAAAGGTGATGAAAAAGGTAAGTGAAAGACTTCAATAACACACTTCTGCAGTTCTTGTATTATGTATGAGCAAGGAGAACGCATAATCATCATTATGACCTCTGAGAATGGATTAGAGGGTAAAGAGGTCTTTCGAGTAAGAAAGTATGATACTCTGGTGAAATGTGCATAAGGAAGATAGATAGTTATGACAAAAGCAAAGTATCAGTTATAAATTCAAGGACAGAGGTCTGTGATGACATAATTTTTATATGAAATGACATTTGTTTCAGGAATAATTGTTTGTGACACATGGTAGACCATATTAATATGGAATCAGAAGTTTCTAAGTAATCACATTTCTAGATTACTATCACAATCTGAAATAAGGATATAGATGTAAAATTTTATTTGGAAAATATTCTCTCACAACTCTAAACTCAGTGTCAGAGCCTAGATTCTAATCCACCTCTTTTCTCTATCAGAGAAACATTTTCTACTACTGATAAATAACCACACTTCTTTCCTGTGCACATCCTTCATCTGTCTTTAGCCTACTAGTGCTATGTTTTTACTTTCTCAACAGTTTGGCTTGTCTCACACATACTCCCTACAAACAATAACCCCCTCTTTGTGTCAAGCCATCTGTCCCATCTTTTTATGATCAGCAGTCACCAAACAGAGGTACCCTGATCAGAGGAATCACATTTTAGGGTCTTCTGACACCCATTAACTGGTACATGTGCATCCTGGACCCGTAGCACATTTCTCACAACCCTCATAGTCATTCTGTTCCAGACACAGTTTGGTAAATGATTAGGCTGTGACCCCAAAAAAGCCCAGCACCACCCTCTACTTACCTCTGTGTCTTTTATCTCTCATGGGTGCTAATTCCCAGGCATTTCTGAGTGGTGAATCTGGGTCACCTCAAAGTCACCTTCCTGGAAGATCTGTACAGGAGATATCTCTTTCTCACTAAGAAATTCTAAACCTGTCTTTGCTAAGAAACTGTTCTCACCCTCACAGCAACTAAAACTCACACAGTTTTTTTTATAAACACAAAGTTATTTGCTACATATACTTGGCACTTTTAAATTTTGCTATAAGTATGTAATATGAAATCCAGTGTTATAATGATCAAAATGTGTGTTGCAATATTATTAACAATATTTTCATTGTGTGGCAGAGTACTGCCAATTTCCCACCGTACATAGCTAAATATCCTTTGTATAGATTTTCTCTTCCTCAAGACAAGATAACTATCAAATTGCTTACTGATTTTATGAATTTGACTACTATAAATTCCTCATATAAGTGGAACTTTGTAATATTTGTTTTTCTGTGACTCTTATTTCATGTGTTTAATCTTCTCAGGGGTCACCATTACTGTATTATATGGAAAGATTTCTGTCTCATTTAAAGCAGAATTGTATTGCATTATATGTGTGTAACTTATCCATTTATTTGAATATACATTCATGCTGTTTCTGCTCCTTTGTTACTATGAACATTGATGCAATAAGTGTGGGAGTGGAAATAAGTTCCCAAAATTGTTTCCTACTCTTTTAAATAAAATTCAGAAATCTATTTTATACTAAATTGTTTTGCTCCCCTATGAAGTTCATATATATGAAGTAATGTCCCCATTGAACAACTAGAAAATATAAGAACAAATTCATATGTTTGAATAGGCCATGTCATGATCTGTGTGAACTGTTTTATGTATGCCATAAAACTGGGGTGGAACATGTTTTTATTATTTTCCCTAAGGTAAATTACATGAACACTGTTTATCTCTAACTATGAATAACCAGAACAATGTCAAGCATTTTGGAAGCTTGATAACCTCTGTTTCTATTTACTTGAGAATTATAGAGTCATGCTGCACCTTTCCCCAATTTGAAATGATTCAGTCTATGATGTTGCCTTCTAATAGGAACATAGGTCAAGTATAAAGCAACTTTGTACATGGTTCTAATCTTTTCTGAAAGTAGAGATAAGTATTCCAGACTTTTCATCAAACTCATTCAGAATGGAGACTATGTGTGGTCAGTCTCTGAATAAATATCAAGAAATGCTTCATGGTAGCACTACAGTCTCAGTGCTGCAAAGTCTGTGATTAAATAACACTTTTAATCTTTCATTACCTTTAGTTTAACTTCTCAGCCACCTATATAGTTATAACATGATGGTGCTTAATGCTCAAATTTTTAAAAATTTTCTTTTTAATTTAAAAGATAAAATAATTTCTGCTTACATTTCTGTCCCCAAACATGCAGCCTAAGTAGGAACTATGTATATAAGAAATGGATCCACAGCTGAGAAGATTAAAACTTAGAAACATTTGCTGTCTTTAGGATAGCCATTCTGACTGGCAAAGATAAAACCTGAGTTATTTTAATATGATTTTCCTAGTGACTAAGGTTTTTGAACATTTCTTAAAGTATTTATATGTATAAATTCTCTATTCTCTATCAAGTCCATTTGTAACTGGGTTATTCATTTTCTTGACATCTTTAATTTGTTTACATATTCTAGATAATAATGTTCTGTGAGATACAAAAACTTGCAAAAATCTTCTCCCAATATTGACAGTCTACCTAACTGTACAACCTTTAACATTTCATGGTATCCCATTTATTCATTGTTGGCCTCACTTATTGAATGACCAGAGTGCTATTTTAAAAATACTTACCTGAGGGACCGCAGTGAGGAACCTGCAAGGTGCTGGCGGAAGTGCTGCTTCAGGTCTGGCTTGAGCCACTCCATGGCCACCTGTTCCCCACAAAGGCGGGACTGACCTTCTACCAGGGCTACTGGGGCTCAAGCAGGTACTATGGTTAAGCAGTGACCTCTCCCCCTCATCTCCACAGGCAGCCTAAATGGGTAAGCAGAACCTGTGCTGATGCCAGCCCAGCAGGCCTGGGCAGCCCCTACAGGATCACAGAGGGACAGGACCCTGTCACACTTAAGTGCTTCTTTAACTATGAGGAACGTTGCCCTTCCCTATTGAGGCCAGTCTGACTTGATTTGATCTCTGACATAGTACCCT